>JAODTR010071745.1:10597-37904 GCA_025399935.1 Amblyopsis rosae | reverse complement strand
GAGGTACTTAAACTCCTTCACTTGGGGTAAGGACTCACTCCCCACCTGGAGTAGGCACTCCATCGGTTTCCGGCTGAAAGTCACCCACCATAAATACTGGACTAGCCTGCTTCACAGCTAGTCTGACTTGTTAAGCTGTGGTTTCACATGCAGCTGCCCCCTCACATTCACAGAGGTCCAACCAGAGCACTGCTAAATAATGTGTCCTACTTTTGCACCTGTACAGTGCACGTCTGTGTGTGTGTGTGTGTGTGTGTGTGGGGGCGGGGGGGTTGTACATGTACGAGTGATTGCCATCACTTGTTCTGGGTCATGAGCTTAGTCAGCAGAAGCTCACATGCTAGGTTTGACTAGAATTCTGCTAATATGGCTCACGCTGTATCCGTCATTATGTTTTCATCAGGAAACATGTACACAAGGCAACTGATGGATTATGCAAATCACAGCAACAGTTAACCGTTGTGCCTGAACACCTTTTCAGACCATGGTTTCCATGAACTACATGCTATCTTGATCGATAATGCTGGTCCATAGATGAAAGTCATTAGCATTTTCTCTTTTCATGTTTACAATATGAAAAATATTATGCCAGATAAACCTTTTTATTACATGATTTCTATATGATTGTCTTTGACATATTCCAGTCTAGACATATTTAAATCCAAGTTGGATTGACACCTGCTCACCTTATCTGTAAAATATTGTGATGAATAAAACCATGTAGAATTTCTTTTAGAAAGAATAACATTAAATCACCAAATTAAATGCTATACTGTGCTGCCAATGCCACACACGAAACTGTGGACTATGACAGTATAGGTCAGAGAGAGTGAGAGGAAGTTCAAGTCAGTGAAACTTCATAAAATGCATAATTTCAATCAGAACATACAGTACACACAGTATGGTATACAGTCAGTTTGTACATATACAGTACACACACACACACGCACACAATATAATCTTGGGATATCATATTCAGTGATATTGCATTTGTCATAGTAATACCAGGGATTGTAAGGTCAGAGAAGACAGCTAATACATTACCTGAACTAAGATGTTCACAGGCAATCTAGGGAGTTTAAAACAGTGATCCTGCAGCCCCACGCCCATTACTAGCAGTAAACTGACCCTCAGTCAAGGCTACTCTCCTATAAACGTCAAGACACTCTTCTGTGTCTTGACTTAACAGTCATTGTGCTGAAGAGCAAATCTCAGTTGAATAATTTGTTAACAGATTTGCATAGCTAAGTGCAGTGTTCATCAGGTACTGTATTTAATGTTCTAGGTGTCTTAGAAGTTGGTCAAATCTGACTCCGTATTTACTACAGATCTGCTGCACTGCAGTATGCGCTCGTGGTTTCGTCACAAGCCGTTTGACAGCAGCATCCTGGCCTCTTGCTGGAGTCTCTCCAGATATGGACACTTGAGAGAGAAGAGCTCTAACAACAAAAAGAGAGCCTTCATATCAGTAATAGCATTGCTATGGAAACACTATGGGGGCGTTATGTGTGTGGGGAAAAAAAGCAGCCTTTAAAATAACACTGTAAGAATAGAGATGCCAGTTGGCAACTAGCAGCATCACGCATGTTTCTGTGTGCGTGTGTGTGCGCGTGTGTGTGTGTGTGTGTGTGTGTGTGTGTGTGTGTGTGTGTGTGTGTGTGTGTGTGTGTGTTATTTTGTTAATTGGATTATGCCAAACACCTCTAACCTGATGTGCATCTCACAAATGAATATGTGATCACATTTACCCTGAAATGTTGTGCTTAACAGGTCTTTAGTCAAATAACGTGTCTCGCTTTAGAACATTCTCAAAGTCAATAGATTCTCTAATTAAAAGTCAATAGAGCTCCAAACAAATTACATTAATTACATTCATTAACCACATTCATTAATCAATGTTAGTCCACCATCAACCACATTGAAAACCATCAGGACCAAGCTCCGGACCTGGAGCGACAGGGCCTTCACTGCTGCTGCACCAACTCTCTGGAATGCCCTCCCCAAACACATCCATCAGATAAGCACCCTGCAACCAATCAAACAGGCTCTCAAAACCCACTTCGTTCAGCTAGCCTACAACAGCTAAACCTCCTTCCCGTCTCCCATTACATTTTTATTTTTTATTATTATTATTATTAATATCAATAAACTCAAAGAGATGAAAGTCATGTCCCATACACAACACTCATTACTGGAATTACTAAGGTAAAAAAAAAGCATTTAGGGACCACTATAGAAGTGAGATTTTAAACTGAGGAGAGCATTAATATCCTTCCAATCCACTTTAACAAATTTGTGTTTGACCATCCAAGGAGACCGTCCAACTCCTGAACCCACTTCTGCAAACTCAGCAGGACTAACTTGGCACAAGTGTGAGGCCATTTGAGACGAGTAGGTGGGCAGATAAACAACATTTGAGCAAGCCAGATGAAACACACTAAAACACAGCAGTAACCTGTGATTGCCCCTAGCTAAATCAGTACAACGCTGATTGTTAATTTCACAAGTCACAAGGATTTGAAGCTCAAGTCCAAACTGAGGCTTACAATCCAAGAACATCCTGATGTCGCCACGCTAGATATATGTGGTTCCAATAATGATGAATAAAAGCAACACCTAATTTCTCACAAGTGCAGCTGGCATAGTTTCCAAACAAAGTTCTTTATTTTTAGCTTTGAAAGTGCACCTTTAATGCATGCTTCAAACATCTGAAGCACCACAAGTCCAGGACCTGCCTCTGAGATAATGGGTGAGGGTGACATTTTGAGGAGAGGAGGGTAATAATTAATGGCTACAATTACATTTAGGGACTCGGGGTTATAGCTTGACAGGCTCACCTCTAAGTCACTGTAATATGTGTAACCAAATATGCGTAGCTACAGTAATAGTATGTGTGTGACCTATACTGTCATGGATTACCGGTACTGTACCTCCACTATATCAGAGCAGACATTGTCATACTGTAGGCATGCAACACACACAAACCCTATTCTATGAATGTATGGGCTAGCACACTTCAGTGACAGCAATTTGTTTGCATTATGTCAGATTGTCGCATTTAATGTATGCTGTTATTTCAATGATAATCACCACGGCAACCACTGCAATACGTTTGTCATTGTGTGTATGTGTGCGCGTGGGAATGTGCAGTGTTTTCTATATTATTATGAAGGCAGTTTCTCATTGTTATCTCCACACTCCCTTGTGCACTCTCATCTAAATAGGTCTGTGGGGAGTTGGCCTTATATTACCTTTTATTCCAATAGATAACACTATGAAGACAGACGCACGTATGCATGCACACATGCACGCGCACGCACACACACACAGACTTTATTATGTAGTTCAGGGAAGAGGAGAAAAAGTGCTGATACGGACCACACCACTTTAGCTGCTTAAACTAGGGGTAAATGACAGTTAAGGCCTATCCACGCATGACTCTAACCAAACTACTAGGAATACCATCCAATCTTCTTAAGCAATTGTTTCCTGATTTAGATGGTCCTGTTCTACAAGTGATCAATATTTCACTTTTTATGGGCTCTGAGCCCTTTTATGTCAGAATTACTTGAAAGAGTTGTTGCTGAGATCAATTTAGTGATTATTTACTCAATAACAACCTTTTTGAAACATTCCAATCTGGCTTTCGTTCACGTCATTCAACTGAAACTGCCTCAACCAGAGTAGTCAACGACCTAACTGTCAGTGATTCTGACCTAACCTCATTGTTTCTGCTCGTTGATCTGAGAGCATCTTTTGACACAGTAGATCATAGCATACTTATAAGCTGTTTGGAGAAGTATGCTGGTATACAACGGACAGTGCTTTCATGATTTGATTCTAATTTATCAAATAGAACGCAACGTGTAATTTATAACCATTGACATTCACATAGATACACATGCACACACGCATCAACACACACAGACACACATGCACATACTGTAGTAGCACTATCCATCAGCTTGACAGCAGAGCTACAGCTCCCTCTTGTGTTCACATTACGTACAAGCACAATACATAAACTACTGTGAAGTGAAAGGCATCTATCGCTGTGTGTGCCAATGTATGGTATCCCTCAAAAGTGTAGTGGCCTGTAAATTTTCATTTTCATTCAGGTGTTATATTTTAGTCCAAATGTCAAGGTAATATATCGTATTTTATATAGAATTCAGCATTTTCACACAGCAACCAGCGTATATTCATACATCTTATTGAGTGCTGACAAACCACTCGCCGTGTTCGAGTTATTTGTGGCCGGGACACTGACACTCTATTTGCAGAGGGAATCTGTGGCCTGAGTGCAAACTGCAGCATCTATTTAACTGAATTACAATATTGTGATAAGCTTACATGCCAGAGAGTTCAACTCTGTGCCAGGCTCTGCTCACACCATTCCTTTCCTTTTATGTGGAGCAGGACAGGAGGGCAAGACAAACTGCCGCCAATGTCCTTGTCTGACCTCAGGGACGAGGCAGAGACCACAGTTCTTCTTAAATAAGCACTTCTCACCGCTAATAAATGACACACTGCTCCAGAGGAGAGAAGGGAGGAAGAGGCAGGGCGAAAGATAGCACGATTGTTATCGACTTAAAAGATTTGTTTTCATTTTCACCACCTGTACAAATGTCCCTGAAGACTTGACAGAAAGCATAAATGATGAAAGTCAAACCCTTCAATATTATTAGAGGCTCAAGAGAGACCAGGAGAGAAGGAGCAAGCTCACAAAAAGAGTAAGGAGAGAGGATTAGAAGGAAAGTACTTTTTATGGTATCCTGTTGTGGCAGTGGTTTACACAGAGGGGTCCCAACACAAGAAGTGGATGATAGTTTACAACCCTCATCGTACTGTACTGTGTGCAAACTGTAAAATACTTACTATACTTGCTAACAAGGGTAAAATCTAATATAAAATAATCCATATGGTGTAACCAACAGTAAGGTCAATACAATATTCCATACATATCACAGCGGTAACAAGGCTTTTCAGCAAAGCAGGGTAATAGAAGTGCTTCAAATGTTTGACCATATTTTTAAAATCCTGTGGTTCACCCAGTTGAACCGCTGGCCTATATGGAGTGTAGAGCAATGGCAACAAAGGTCAATAGTGGCTAGCCTGCTTTTAACAGCACACATAACCTGTCTGGCACTCTCGCAAATGAGCCCATCCATAGGGCAAACTGATGCCCTATGGGCTCATCCAGATGACTAGCACTTACGCAAGTGAAACAGCCAGGGATCAGTGACGGTGAAAGCGATATTAGGCCAGTGCGTCTGATTCCAGCGGAGTCTCCGGTCTGCACAGTTGGTTTATTGATGAGTGTCATCGAAGGCACCCCTCTAAAAACGGACATTAGCACATAGTGTCCTAATGGATTGGAGTCTGTACAAAACTGCCTGTGTGTATGTGTGTGTGTGTGTGTGTGTGTGTGTGTGCACGCGCGCGTGTGTGTGCGTGAATAATGTTCCTGAAAAACAGCTGGTCTGCCTTAGAACCAGTTCTAGCCCATTTCACTGTTAAATTCTCCACTCTTAATGAACTATCGATGAAGAGATTGTACTTTCAAATCCCTGGCTGAAACATAGAACGTCAGAGCCAGGCTTGTTACATCCTCTCAGTATTCAGCCTTACCTATGTGTTTCTTCAGGCTCGCTCTACATAGGTGACATATTGCATGTCATGTCTTGAGCCAAAGGTGTTACAGGATCATTGTTGAGCCTCTCTGTCTAGTGTGTAAAGCTCGTCATGGCTCGTCACACCCACGGGACTTCTCATAGCTTTGTAGCATTTATAATGAATGGAAATCAACTCTGAGCCAAGAGACTATCACCTGAAGATATTTTTAACACCGTTGAAGACAAGTGTCAAAAAAGAATAATTAATGTTTTATATATACAGAATATGTCAAATGCAATTGCTCTTAAATAGTTAAAATCCCATAGCCTATGTTAAAAGTTCAAACAAAAGACACAGACAGAAGAGCAGTAGCAAAAGAGCACATCAGAAGTCACTAGAGCTTATCTAATAACTATATAATACAGGTATTAAGTTCAGAAATATAGCAAATTACCGAAGAATGGCCAGGATGACCAGGAGGTTGAGCTTGAGTGAACTCACGAAGAAACAAGGCAAATTGTGGATTTGATAAAAGGTGTTTCTGAACATGCTGTATCTGAGGTGAACAATTGGTAATGCATCTGCAGCATCTGGTACTGCTTATCAGCTACAATGTATTATTGGCCATTGAGGCGATTGTCACATAGAAATAAATACTGTTAAATGGAGAATATCAAGAAAGAAGCCCTTAGTCTTTAAAACAAATTCCATTGTGGCTATGCCAGGAAAAACTAAAAGCTGTCACTGTGTCAGCTTTGCAAGATGTCTGCTACCAACGTGAATAAAAAACATTACATACAAATATTTCTTTTTAAACAAAAGTCATTTATCAACACATTTGCATGGATGTGTTCATATCTATATATTACAACAACATATCCACACCCCACACGCACGCACACACAATGCCTGATTATCTGACCAATTAAGTATTTAGCGGGGATACCAGTGCCTTTGTTAAATATTCACTACCACATATAGACACTGACATACATAGAAATATGAAACCAAACGAACACAGACCAACAGAGAAACATCAACAGTCACAGGTCTGAACGACAGCAACGTTTACACACTAACACTGATAAATCAAAAGGCAAAACGGATTATCTAATTTGGAAACAGCGGCCTGAAGATGTCACTCTTAATAAGGGGCCATCATTTCCCCAAACTTCTTCCACACGTATTGCCAGTTTGCTCAATCTGTCTGTATACACAGTATCACAAAGCCTGCCTACAAGCTTCTCCTTGCATAGCCTTCTATGAGCTAGTCAAAACATTTACACTAAACAAGCCCATAACTGAAATAAGCAATACAATGAGATCAGATGCCTTATTTAGGCATTATTTAACTCTTTTGTCCTAAATTAGTATATAAATATATAACTTTGGCTGTTATTAAATCCAATCATCGCGTCAGTCGTACAAATATCCCATAATAGCCAGTTGCTAGACATGGACATTTCATAAAAGTCAGACGTCTTTTTAACTTAGAGGCCACATCTAGTATTGAAAATATATGCATGGGGGATTGGGGGGTGGGGTGAGAGAGAGAGAGAGAGAGAGAGAGAGAGAGAGAGAGAGGGATAGAGAGAGAGAGGGATAGAAAGAGAGAGATAGAGAGAGGGAGAGGGGGTGCAGGATGTTTGTCAGGCCATTGGACTGATTAAATAAACTCTTCTGTTGATAGAAGCCAATGGAAAGGTGACGGAGGTACCAACCCCACAGTTGTCCTGCCTTATCATCCCAACACACACACACTTGCACACACACGCACACACACGCATACACACACACATAAATCATACTTAATTCCAAATCACTATTATTTTGCATGTACATTGTATACATCTACTTCTAATGACATAATATTATACATATGTTTCATTTTTTTTAACACACACAATTATAAACAGACACACACACACACACACACACACACACAAACACACACACACACGCACACACACACACCACAAAACGGTTGTCCATATTATTACATGTGCTAAGTAATCTGTGGGAGAGGCTGATTTAAGTGTTAGCTATAATCAAAGGCTAAGCAGAGTGAATTAGTGTCCACTATCCAGGCTAAAAAAGGATGTGCCACATTTAAGTCAATTTAATTTTGATACTGGAAAGGTTTAAAGTGCCCAGCAACAACTTTTACAACAGCAACACCATTATTATATCACCTGAAATGTGACAAGCACAATATTAGGCACGCACACACACACACATACGTATTGTTGGTCCACTAAAGCAAGCAGACACTGAGTTCCAGGAACACATTCGGGCTTAGCCAATGACTCATGGGTTAGGGATAACACATACTAAAGTTTAACATATAGGTATGGAAATAGAGCATTCGCATTATTTTCTTTTACCGTACCTGGGTAAACCCTACCCTACCCTACCCTAACCCTAACCTCTAACCCTAGTGAATGTTGAATAACCCATCAAAAGGCAGAATAAGGAGATTCAAACCTGAAAGGTTATATACTGTATGTTATATTAATAATAAGACAATGAATACATTTACAGCGTGTTACACAGTGAAAAAAACTGCAGCAATGTTCCTGACACATGCACACCGTTCAGCAAATGCATACTTGCACTATGCTGCTACAGTAATAGCCTAGTATGCACAAATTTCACACACACACACACACACACACACACACACACACAATCTGGAAAAGGGCACCTGCAGCTGTTCCATTCTGTTACCATAGCAATGAACGTCACACAAATGTGTGATGCCCGGGTATACAAGGTGTACTGTATATACACAAACGCTGGAGCAGTGGGCACCATTAGCCTGGTTGACCTAGAGATTCAGATATACCATAGGCTACTATGTTTCCTCTGAAGTATAAAACAAACAATAAGTAGCTTTGATATGTATGGTCTATTACCATGAAGATACTTCAGAATTAGGTAAGGGATGGAAATCACTTTTGTTCTTCACCAGAGACAACTGCTCTGGTAGTGGGTGTTAAATGAAGCAGAACATCTCTATAGCATTCTACAGCATGGGGGCTGAGCCACAAAGTCCTAATCAGCCCCCACACACACACAGACACGCCACACACCTTCTCAATAGTAGCAGGCCACAAAGTGTATGGCATGCAGTGCATGCTTATTCAGCTATACAGCTGAATACATGAAGGGAAGGAAGTGAAGTGCTTGTGCTTTATCTAAATCTTTATCTGCAGAAGGAATATGCTTCAGTACAGCATGTTATTCTTCTTCCACCAGGGAGAATGTATCAGTTTTACATCAATATTAATATCAAATCATTGCCAATGTGTTTTGTTTCAATTAAGTCTGTTCTTGTATTTATTAATATGTATCTAAAAAATATGCTATACATAAATGTACAAGTCTTGTACAAGTAGACAACTTTTTAAATATTCATTTACATTAAGTGACAATCCATGCATTGTTTATAATCATTTTAGTTATTGTCTTCATATAAAATGTAAAGTTAAGCATGATGCCAGAGTTTACTTATTTACATTGTGCTTTTAAATACAGTAGTTACAGTTTATATATACTTAATTAAATTAACTATTTAACCAAATATAACCTTGGGAAATAACCTTTAAACATCCTCATACATACATGAACCTTCTCATCACTAAATAACCAGCAGGAACATAAGCAGAAGTCATTAACATAATAACAAAATGAACAACAGCTCAAGCCTCAAAAACACCCAGGCCACAGGCTATCATGGCGTTAATGGTGTCCATGGCTACCAATATGCCATTATGGTCTCAACTTGGATGCAATAAGGACAACATCTCTTACCTGTAGACCATGCCTGTCTGGTTCTTGACTGTGTCTTGCAGCGACAGGGAGTGAAAGTTCAGAAACTCTTCCAAGGCTTTGAGCTCCAGCATGTTGTTGGGTTTAACTCCCGTCCACAGCATCAGAGGGCCATAGGGCCGAGACCCAGCAGAGCCATGCCTGTAGAGCCTCCCCTGAATGAGACCTTGTCCCTGGGCTTGAACCCCTGTGTGTCCTCGATCAGAATGCCTGATGGACCCTTTGTGTTTTGGGTTGGGGATCTCAGAACAATTTGATTTGTACAAATACATCTCACCTTCTTCTTCTAACCAGGTGCTCTGTGTCACTTTCTCCTCTCTTTTAGTCTCTCCCGTCTCCTGTGAGTCTGTCCCACAAACATGTACACTCGCAGTAATCCAGGTAGGCCCCTGGGCCAAGCACAACAGCATGGACCAGAAGACAGCAGGAAGGTGAGTGTGTGTGTGTACCTGTGTGTGTACCTGTGTGTGCGCGCACTTGAGTGAATACAGTGCTCTTAATCCCAAGGAAACTCCACACAAATGGCTAATAACAATACCATTAAAATAGAAATAGGAGGAATCCAACCAAGGAAAACATATTCTTGAACAAGAAACAGTGATTTCCAGAGTCCATACTGAAGTTGGAGACACAGTCCAATGAGTCAGGATTAACTTCTCTTCCATGAGCTGCATGAGCTGTGACCAACATGTTCCTGTGCAGATCACATGCAAAGACACACACACACACACACACACACACACACACACACACACACACACACACACGCATATGCGCTCTCTCTCTCTCTCTCTCTCTCTATCTTACGCAAGCACACGCACACACATGCATATGCGCTCTCTCTCACTCTCTCTTTCGCTCTCTCTCTCTCACACACACACACACACACACACACAGATGCAGTTACTGTGCTTGTGCTCAGCCAGTCTATAAGCACAGTTTGCTTTGCTCCCCTCTCAATGGCATGGGAATCTGGGACATTTTTCCCACCCCCACCCTGCCACTCGTTCTCTCCCCCTCTCTCTTCCCACCATCTCTCCATCGCTTTATCTCCCTCCGCCATAAACCCTTTGTTTTACTCTTATTCTTCCCTTAAAATCCGTGCTCGCTCGCTTGCTCTCTTCCCTCCTTACTCCCTCACATCGTCATTCTCCTCATCTCCTCTGTTTTATTCACTTTACTGTTCTCCACTCCCCGTGATAAGGTAAGTGTTCCTTACTGTACGCAGCCTGGAGTCTTCATCCTCAAATGACAGAGATGATATTGGATATATATAATATATATCTGCACAGAGCCATAATTTCTCCAATACGTAATACACATTTCCACTGTCTTTGTGTGTTTATTTCTCTCACACCCTTACTGACACACACGCACACACAGACGGGGCTGGCCTCTCACCCACGGTCTCCTCTGGGAGTGTGTGTATGACATCATGTCTGCTTTCCCCATGGGTTGTAGGCATTCCAAACCATAAGGGCAATACATTTCTCCCATAACAGGAAATTTTTGCAGAACTGAAACTCTACAGAACACATGCACACGCACTCACACAGGAATACAGTTTTCCCACTGTCCTTGAGATTGTACAGATTGAACTATAGAGAAGTTAAATAAACGCTGTTATGAAAATGCCCAACTATGCCCAAAATAAAAACAAAATGAATGTGTGCGCACTAACTAACACACACACACACACACAGCTGAATGTTGTGCAAACATAAAGGCGCATGTGGGGCAAACCATGGATGAATGGATGAAATGAGTCATTAGTAAGTTGATGTATATCCCAAAAAGAGCACAATGTTGTTGCTAACTATCCTTCATTGAAGTGCAGATAATTATCTCAATTCTTGTTGGTTGTGATATTAATAATTTATTATCCAATCAAATTTTTTATTATGCTGCATTTGTTCTATTTAGAATATTGTTTTCTTATAATTGCTGGTATATGACCTGTCCAACTACTGACAAACGTACTACATGAAAGTCGCTTTGGATAAAAGAGTCTCTGCCGTAAATATTAATGTATTACAGTAACACAAATCTCATTTTAATCTTGTTTCAGTCTTTTTCTAACCTAAATATAATAAGGTCTGTTATGGAATATTTTTACATGTCAATATAGTCTATAAACATCTGAGGAAGATGTTAGGCGTCATAATGTGAATGTCAAAGCTACAGAGCTGTGTGTGTAATGGGGTGTTAGCACTTTGTCCACAGATGTCCAACAGTGCAAAAATGCAAGATTAGACTACATGTAAATGAACTCATACTGATCGCCGACTTTGTTGCTCCAAGTATTGTCAGAGTGTAGGCACACACGCACATGCACGCACGCACAAACACACACACACACGCACGCACGCACGCACATGCACACACACACACACGCACATGCACACGCATGCACACACACACACGCACATGCACACACACACGCACGCACGCATGCGCACGCACGCACACACACACACACACACACACACACACACAAGGAGACAGAAGCAGCTGGGTCTATTGTCCGGTAGAAGATGGGTGGAAAAACTGATCCTGGAATGTCAGAGAGGAATCCTGAGCTTATGCAATGTCAGGATGTGTGTCTATTTATAACATAACATTACACACATACACACACACATGTACCCACACACATTTTGAAAAGTGCACACACACACACACACACATAGGACGCATGCACACATTCAAAACTGATTATTATTATTATGATCTATTTTTTATACAGATGCAAGATGTAAAAACGATTTACCTGTTAGTATGAGGATTGAGGAATATAAAAAAGCAGAGGCCAAGTATTTTAAATGAAAGTGTTGGAGAACAACAGAGAAGTAGGCTACAGTAATAAGCATATATCCTTGTAATATTTATGGTATGCCTAGTTAAATAGAACAAAGAGATTTTAAGCACCCTGCCAGAACTGACTGGATGTGTAAATCATGACTTATTGAGGCTCCTATGGTTGTTTCTCAGTCCGTGCTGCTGCCTCATTCTGGCCTGTGGAGTCAAGAATAGTCTGAAGGGCTTTTTAGACGCACAACATGTGGTAAAGGTGAGCCACTGACAGGAATACACACAGAAAATCCCAAGAGAACCAGGAGATAAAACAGACAAGAAAGTCAAGTTAATTTTCTCCCAAATTAATTTACTACTTAATTTTAAAGATAGGTTTGTACAGTACTATCCCCCAAGCTCGTTCTCTCTCCTTCACAGCCCACCTCCATACTGTACTGTACCTCACAACAGCCTCCCGTGCTAATGAATACCTAGAATACATAGATAATTGGCAGTGTGCCATGCGTAGGCCAACTACTGTATAATCTAAATGTGTAGAGAAGCGGTTCCTCTGCCACCCTAAAGACACCAAATGCCATTAAAAGTTGTGGCTTAACAAGAGAGTTCAGTTAAATCAACTGTGGTTCTATAACGGCAGCAATAATTATGCCGGTAAGTATATCAGTCTGTCTGTTGCCCTCAGGAACTGTCCTGCTCCTGTTGAACACCATCATATTAGCCTACTTAGTGTACTAACTGCTTCTGTTGTACTAAATGCCTATGGTGCCTGAGCCAGTGGTTGAACTCAGTTGCTGTAAAGCGTAAAGTTGTCACTTTAACCACACCCTTCACCTCTTGATGTACTGTACGATGCTTGGTTTGAGTTCTGATGGTCTTCTTCTGGACCTGGCAAGAATTCATCTCTACTTTCCCCTCCAGTTCTCACTGCTCCCGACCCCTACTGTGCGTGCACCCACACCCCAAAATAAAGAACCGGATATGAGAAACGTTGGCATAAAAAAACATTCAAATTAAAAACATACAATTTAAGGTGACCAGTAAAGTTTTGGCTTGATTACAGAATAAAAAATGTAAAGATTGTTGAGGTGTATTTTGACACATTTATACATTTTGTTCTGATAAGAATGAGACTCATGGAATCCAGACATTGCTGTCTTTCCATCCTATCCATAGGGGTTCAAAGAGGGAAAGCTGCCATGTGCAGGCAGTGGTATATGTGTGTGTGTGTGTGTGTGTTTGGGGGGAAAGGGGGGGGGGGAGTATATGCTACAGGCAGGATTGGATTTTGGCGCATTCCAAAGTCCTTTCTAGGTCAGACTGAATAGTAAGTGGCATTGTATGGAGGCCAGTGATCGGATACTAGTGGGTCGTATAATTTTCTCTCTTAACATGCCTAGCAAAGCAATTCAAATAAATCTGATGTGTGTGTGTGTGTGTGTGTGTGTGTGTGTGTGTGTGTGAAGGTATAAACAATACACTGATTTCTGCAATCCATTGTGGTCATTGCTTTTAACATACGTTATGCACATTAACACAGATAGTGGCACACACACCCAGCTCCTATTGGACCAATACACCTGTCACTCAATGGCAGCCAGTTTCACATGGATTAAGCCTTGTCCTAGACTAAGAACTATTCAACTATTCAATGGAGATCTTCGTTGATGTTTTCTTTAAATCATGGAATAGGCTTAATCTATGTCTGTGGTACCAGCCCTTAGAGTCCTGGGGCCTCATTTATAAAACGCTATATACAATACCTAGTCACAAATAATGTTACATACAGAATATATAGGAATGCAGGAACTCTTTTACAAAACCATTATACATCTCAATCAACCCTAAAGTTAGTCTACCTCACATGGATAAGCCTCTAGTCACACCCTAAAGAGTCAATGGCCAGCCCCACATTTATGTATACAGTACTTACACATGCAGAATAATCTGTCTTTACATAAACTGTGACAACATTTATCAGAAAAAAACTATTTTATAGGATGACAGCATATCACAGAAAAAGTGATCCTCTTCGAAATCAATCTAGAAGATCTTAATAACCCAAAATATTGAATGAAAATTATCAAGGCAAATCCACACAAAGTATTGCTTTCCTATGCTTTTTTTTATTTGCATTTCTTTTTTCCTTTTTTGTTTTTTTTATAAATCTGGAACTTTGTGTAAAGCATGAGTGAGGAGTAATCTTTTATATACCCCTAACAATAAATTGAGACTCCACAGATCATTCAGAAAATAAATATGGCCATCAACAAAAGCTCACATAGGTTTCTTATTAAAGTGAGATATGCAGCCGCAATTTGGCTCCTTGATTATCATACGCATGTCACAGAACAATATGAGCATATACCATGCAGGACCAGGTGGCATGTGATGTTTTAAATTATGGCTAAATCTCTCATGATTACTAGAAAATATAGCTACAGTATTTCCTATGATATTTTCACAGCTTTGCCATTAGACACGTTTTGAACAATACAAAGTATTATTCTTGTTTTTGCCTTGTTAAATTGCCAGTTGCTTCATTCGATGTTGGTCAAAACTGTGTTTTGATCATCTTCCAGACGTGTTTTCCAATTTAGCTGCAATTAGACGATGAGACCATTTGCAAATGAATGTATTGTGGAAGATAAACACGCACAAGCGAGGATTACGAAACCCTGAGCTCTTATTGACTGAATGAGCATTTGCAACACAGTGACCATTTACCCAAGGTCTTAATCATGCCTCCTTTGCTTGGTCTAAATTACAGTGCAGAGCCCAGCAGGGAGCCGAGAAGGGAACAAATTGAGAAGACAGGAGACAGGAGCTATGAGGAGAAAATGGAGAGGTTTACCCCAGAATAATAGAAATGAAATGGGACACAGGAGGATTTGACATTTAGCGAGTCGATTAATTACTTGAGATTAAGCTCATGTGTGAGAAAAGAGTATGAAAACGTCCCCTTTAATTAGAATGTTCATGCAATAGGAACGTTATATTTACTACTTGCCACTTTCTCTATAACCTTTTGCATGCGTTTCGTCACCATGGCTTTGTGAGCTGTCAACGTGGTCTAACGTGGCAAAACAGATGCTAGCTATTATCATTGCAGGCAGATCAATTGACATTATTATAAGAATTTACTGTGTCACTCACAATGCCTGCGAATGAAATGACGGACTAGAAAGGAAACGGGTGTCATCAAATATCACAGGAAGGCCCGCCCTAAAATAATTGAATAATCCATGAGCGGTCATGTGCACATCCAACCACACTTGTCCTGCTGACGCACACAAACACAGAGAAATACACACCAATCTCTTAATGATGCGGAGATTACCGCATGTGCAACGTGGATCAAAGTCTCATACCGTGAATGCATGTGTGCATGCCTTTTGCCTGTGTGCACATTTGATTGGGTGTGTGTCTTGTATCGATTATATTAAATCAATAAAGCCAAATCATTTTTTGAATGAATGGGTTAAATGAATGAAGGGGTTAAAATGCATACAACATATAAGGATGTGAATCTGAATAAACCCCGTCCCCATACTGTACACGCACACACGCAAGCACACACACGCACATACACACATACACGCGTGAGCACACGCACACACAGAGGGGCAAACTGACCTGTAGGGCATGCCAGTCTGTTGTGCAACCATTTCATCTTTTCCCAAGCCTAATATTTTCAGGTACCAGTTGGTCTCCATCTCTCTCATCAGTGCTGCCTTATGCCTGAGTGACGCCCCCTGCTTGCTTGGAGTGCCACTGCGCTTGTTCTCCTGGGAGTTGCGGCGGTGTGCTTTGGACCCGCTGATGGAGGCCGCCGATTGCTTGCGGTGGGAGTGAGGCGGTTGGTGACCTCCCGGGCCCCCCCCAATGCCCCCTCCGCTGCTCCGGGCAGCTAGCATGGCCCAAGACGACGCCCGCTCACTTCAAGGGCAAAGGTCAGAGGCCAACTGAAAGGAATGGGGATGGGGAATAGGAGGAGGGAAGGGGTGTTCCGCTTTCTGCTAATTCTGTCACCCTTTGATGACCAGTGGCCACTCCCAGACGTTTCTCTGTGTCTTCTGAATTCTTCTTTAATCCGTCCTCTTGGCCTCCAACATCAGTCGTCTCTTTCTCGTTTTTGTTTTCAGTTGAAATCTAGTTTCTTTATTATCTTTTTGATCCAGGTCTGTCTGTCTGCCTGTCTGTCCACCTGCCTCTCTTGTCTGTCTATTTGCAAGTGTGGCATGCTTCCTACCAGTCTCTTATACTCCTCCAGAATGAAACAGGATCCTGGTTTCCTTGTCTCGTCAAGAGGAGAGAGCCAGGCAGTGTGTAGAAACCACCACAACATACACACACACACACACACACACACACACAAGTCAGCCCTGTCAACATCATATAAACTGCACACCCACACCGGTGACTTCTTACCATCAAAAACTAGCAGGAGCAGTATGTTCACAATATGTAGTCTTAAATGTACTCATCACAAAGACCATTCTCTACTACAGACAATCCCACAAATGTGTTTTGAATTTATTGATTTATTTCTAGCAAGGCCCAAATTACAATAAATTTTGAGCGAAGGTAAGGTGTTTTGATGTAAAGGAAAAGGAGAGCAAACATTTCAAGTAATGTGTGCTTTTTAATATGCTTTGGGCAGTGCATTACCACAGGTTCATTCACCATGAAATGAAATGGAGAGAGGTACAGCGGAGTCATAGCGCCACTTAAAGCACAGCCATAAGCGTGCTTTAAGTGTGTGAGTGTATTCTTCCAGTGGCGAATACCCATTTTAGGTTAACTGTACATAGTGTACCTCACCAGGCTTCACTGGAGACTTTCTGAAAACATATTAAATGTAATTCAGCGTTAATTACTTGTGTCAAAAAGGTACTTTTCTAACACGCCGGCTATACCTCATTTCCTGCCCGACTGCACACGAGACAGGGACACAAAGCGGTGAACAGAGAGAGCAGAAAGACTCTAAGGTTCGTTCATTCAATCATTATTTGTGGCTATGACCGTTTTGGTGGCAAGGTGAAGGAAAGCATGCAAATGAGATGTAAATAATGTCTGAAGGGGCTTCCAACCACCTGACTCAATTACAGTTCAACGCAGTCAAACACAATAAGTCACTGTTTTACAAGGAGAAAAACAACTGTGATAAAGGGCTTACCACTTACCACTGCATGTGTATTGTCCATAGCCAGTTACCCTTGAACCCTGCTGATGCATCCTAATGTGGCAAAATCACCTTAGAATTAATCTGAATTTAATTCAAATTTCAAGTAAAAACAAGTCCAGCTCTACTGCAAACATACACGCACACATGGAAAATCTAACATAATACATATTTAAAATTCAAAAACTTGTATCTCACAATGATTAAAATAATTTTCCAATGAAGGAACTATCAAAACAATGAATGTAAATGGTTAAAAACCTTCAGGTCCTGTATAAGTACACGGTCCTCTCCAAGGTCAAATGAAAAGATCTGTGATGGAGTGTCATAGTTGAATTATTCAGTATTGACGTAATGGGACCATGCCACCTCACTGCCATGATCTGAGGGGCCATGGAGCAACGGTCTGGATGACTGCTGACTGTGTATGGTGAATGGGCTGTGAGCGTGCGTGCACACAAGTGCGTTCAAGGAATCATGGCTATTCAGTGCTAATCATTTGCATCTCCCCATGCTAAATGCCAGAGGAGGAGAAACAGTCCCAGAGTTAAAGTGATGCTGAAGAAATATTGTTTATATTTGAACTTAAAAACAAAAACAACAAAAAAAAACGCCACCACTCCCTTGAATGCTATAGGGTGCTCCCGAGTTTTGCCCTACACTTTGGAAGCACAGTGCCAAGGCAGTAATAGTGTGGTGTGGTCTACACCAATTTATATTTGTTCCCATGTACAGGGCCAGCGCTGTGTAAAAACACCAGCGCACACAGAATGGGAAGCTAGCGGACCATGATAAGAAATTGTCAAGTATACAGTGAATAGCTTATAATCACTAACTGCACATTTAAGACCCTTAATACCACACAACACCACTAGTATTACTCAATGATCAGATATTTAAAGGTTGTGAAAGCTTCCCCTAAACACACATTATGCTATAAAACATAAGGCTTGCTTTGTGTGATACAATCTCCTGAAGCATCTGGAACAGGTCACAGTGGAACAGGTCTTCACATGATCCTCCTAAACAGCTGACCTGACGCTCTCCTCCTCAAGGTTGTCTCTGGGAGGGTGGCTAATAGAAACGTAATGGAAACTGTCTTTGCTGTAACTTTGTCGTTCAGACAGAGGGAAACTCTTGCACAACGGTCATTCAAGACCCTTATCCCGATCGCTTTACCGAGGTACAAATAGATACACTTTAGAGTACAGACACTCTGTAGACTCATTAAGTCATCAACACTGCAGAGAAGAGGACATTTAACTAGACTGACCACTTGGAGAAAGATTGGTAAACCAACATTGAGAAAGTAGATATACTATTACACTGCTGGGATAAGTTACACTGACCTTTTCCTTTACCCATACCAAGAAAAGAACAGTTGGTCAGCAAATGTTATCCAAGTGATTATTTAATGTGCAAACATATACATCTGCCCACATATTGTGTGGGCAGATGGCAAGATATGCAGCAGTTAACTTCATTGATCAACATTGATCGACCTTCATAGAAGGGGGATAATTAATGATTTATGATGAACCCTATATACTGTAGGGCCTATTGTCGAGTCTTCCAGGTATACATGAACTCATGTGACCATGTTTTAACAGAGGGGTTGCTGTACTGACTCCATCAATAATTTACCCACGTCACCATTTACTACAGTACTTGATGAGATAGTGAGGAAAAAATGTACAGCTATATATAAAAAAAGTTTGGGTGGTTAGTTAGGGTGGACCAGTCTGGAGAACCAACGGTGATTTCAAGATGGGATAAATCATCTTTGAATAACGTGATGTAGCGTGATGAAGCGAGACAGGACTGTGACATGATAGATTGTGGGCTGTAGTTTCACCTTTCAGTTGCAATTGATTTCATTCACACACAGACTCACACACTCAACCAAGGTTGAGTGGTGCGTGCACGCACATACACACACACACACACCACTTGACAAAGTGTTAAATGGAAATAGCCTCCTTCCACTACCTCCCCATTACTAATGGATTACGACAAATCCAGAGGGAATTGTTTTCTGTCATGCAAAGCGATCATTCTTATATTATACGATTATAATGTGTGAAGTTCAGTGACCAACATGTAGAACCTCCTGCAATGAGATATATTAAAACCAAAAGTCTATATTTTAAACAGCAAGCATTGCATTTATTCCATAAAGGAACTGTATCATCACTTTTCATGATAAATGGGGACACGTCCTTATGAGGCCACAGAGACGTAGACCTTACTTGTACTAAGTTAACAGTTGACTTATAAAAACCTTCCTAAACACAATTGTATTACATGAAAATGAGTACTTATAATTTGAGTCCGCAAAATATATTTTTCTTGCATGCATACAAACTATTAATGATTGTATTAGCGATGTTAGAACATTATTTCTATATTTAAATTATTTATATGTCCACAATGCAGAAATACTGTAAAACATGAATACTATGCCATGTTGTATAATGGCTGCCATTCAAACGTTGTTTTGCAGCTGCACATTTAACCCCTACATTTATAATGCATATGACATGAGGCATAACGTCGCAGTGATAATGTACACTGTTGTACGGTATAATGTCTAAACATTTTGAATTCACTGTCAGACTGACAGTAGTTACATTATAGCAGAAGCCAAGTGTATTCTTATGTTGTCAGCGTGGCCTTGAAAGTCAACCCAACACCAACGTATCGTCCTCCTAACCTCAGCTTTAGCTGTTATTTGCCAGTAAATTGCTGGACACAGTAAAAAAAATCTGATAAATAGCAAAGCTTAGCAAGAATGGAAGGGGAAATGGGAACCACCCAGAAGTGGTTTATAATTAGTAAGTGTCTCAAATGATAGGGAGGGAATGGATGAATCTTGGGCAGGTGATAAAAGACTCAGTCAAGCACGGAAGCTTGTGGCAAAACAGGACTATAGAATGCATGTACACGCATGCACACATGCACACTCCAAGGAGCAGCTGTTCTTCTGAAAATACTTAGCTTGCAAACTTATTTTGGAACTTCTGATATAGTATGGTGCAAAGATAACTCTAAAGAAAATATACAACTTCAGTTGTATGCATTTATTTACATAAGCCTCGTAATGACATACAGGATTTGGATCTGAGATCACATTCACATATAGTTTTCACCACCACCAAAACCTCAGTAATGGCAACAAGTAGCAAACTATTTAAGGCAGTGTCCCAGCAAGAAAAACAAAAATATGTTTTAGAATACACATTACGTGTTTGTATATAATTTTGTTATATCGAAATCCCTTCATTTTAAAGGTAATCTTAAAATATATGTACAATGGTAATAAATGTTTTCAAATGAAAAACAATAAGACCCACTTTGACATGATTGCTACTTGTGAGTAACAGCAGTGACATCATTACAGTTTTGAACAAAATAGAGAAGGCAATCTGTGAAATTATAAATATTAAATTGTGTGTGTGTGGTAGGCTATATTCAATCACAATGGCTATTCGGTGTTTAGTAGGCAAACTATTAATGCTATAAAATCTATTTATAGACTATTTATGAATTTACCCCATTGAAAATCTACAGCCAAACTGTATATTTCACCACCGTCACACACACACAACTCTCCACCATCTCATTTATAAAAACCATTGAACCTTTTAGCTTTTTAAAGATTAAGCATTAGTTGCATGGTACATTAGCTAGTCAGCCAGTAGGCGACTTGTGGGGTTCAATACAAAGCCACTACTGCAGGAGAACTACATCCATGACACAACCATATGCCTAGTCATCAATGGCGGTCGATGCGATCGTAGAGTTGACATCAGTGGCGGATGTAGCCAATGAGGCTGAGGTACCAGTGGATGCACCGTCAGGAGGTTTGCAATGGGGCCTTAACATCTCCTTTGTGTTGTGCTCGGGTTTGACCAGAAGAACATAGCACTTGGGCAGGAAGATGCAGAATAACAGGCCAAAGCTGGAAGCCAATATGGCAAAGATCTGGACGGCCACCATGAACTTGCCTCGAGTGCTGAGGTAGGCTGGGACAAAGGAGATCCACACAATGAAGAAGACCAGCATGCCGAAGGTCATGCTCTTTGCCTCACTGGAACAGGACCAAAGAAAATATTGGTAAATATGCCATTGTCTTACTGATTGTGCTTGACCAAGAATGATGAAAGTGACTTTTACTCCAGTTTGTTTAACCCATCCTGCGAACATATCACATGCAAGAAGAAGTAGACAAACCAGGCCTAAAATAATGAAAAAGACTAAGAATTCACTCCAACCATGCACTACCACAACCCTCAAGCAGGAGAAGGGTTATAATGTGTACATGAATGTAGCTAGCATCCAGTACACCGCTAACTACCTGAAATGGTCCTCCAGTTTACGCGCTGTGAAGGCAAACACAAAGGCCAGCAGCGCCAGCAGAATGTCATAGCCGAAGATGCTGCAGATGAAGACCAGGGAACCTACATCGCATTCCAGAATGATCTTCACATTCTGGGCTGCTGTGTTTTTAACAGGATGCGGTGGGAGGATGATGAGCCACACCGCACACCCCACTGCCTGTGGGTAGAATGGGTGACATGGGAGCATAAGGGGAACTTATTAATGCCACACATATTTAGAATCACTCAGTTGTGCGTTATAGGTACATTCATTTATGTCAGGGGTTCCCAAACTGGTCACCAGGGAGCAGTGGAAAAGCAGGAGAATCATTTAAAAGAAATTGTATAATACAATTAATATAAACATATAAACTGTATCAAAGAAATATAAATGAAAAAATAAATAATAATAAATGACAAAACATTTTATTATGTGCAATTTTATGACAATGAAATCAATCATTGCCTACAAGTTTTGTGACGGTCTATTTTACGATGCCTGAGATAGCTAGCTAAATTTGTAGCCAACAATGGATATGTTTCTAAAGTCTAAAATTGGCCAAAAGTACATTATTTCTAGTTTATTAAACATATTATAAAATAAGTAAATTAATCAGTAAGGTGTAAGTATGTTTGAGATTTGCCAAAGTAATGTACATTACTCCTTGGGACATTTTGCAACAAGGAGCCCTAGCAAGATGCTTGTGCTATTTGGGAACCCCTGCATTATGTAACCCGGCCACTCCTCACATGGTTTTCATTTATACCTGTATCAGGGTTGCCACAGTAGCTATCGCCCTCTGGTGGGCAAAAGTAAGAACGTCAATGTCTAGGTTGATTCTGGTGTCATTACTCTTGTTGTTTGTGTTGGTTACTATGACATCTGGACTGTCGCTGTTAGCAGCTGCTTCAGCAGCCTCCTTTGCGGCTTTAACAGCTGCTTTAGCCCTGTTGCGGGACGCTTTCAGAGCTCTGGCTCTTATCATTAACACTGCGGCCTTACCTGAATCAAAGAATAAGTAGATATGCATTGATAGTAGTGGAGACAGAGCAGGCGAATTCCTCTGGATGATGTTCTCAAAGACACACACAGATGTACAGAAAACAGTATGTCACTGTCTTACTGCTTGAGTTTAACCAAGACAGTTGAAAGTGACTCACTGCAGTTGGGTTATGGTGTACTCAAAGACACACACAAACACACTACAGACTAACCCATAATGGAAGAAAGGCATAAAGCGAAGCCCAGAGCCAGGGCTACTTGGCTGGTCATGCAGCTCCAGCGCTCTGGTTCACCCAGGAAGACGATGGAACAGAGGAAGGTCACAACCAGGGAGAACAGCAGTGTGAAGCTCAGCAGTGCATCATTTGCTCTTACCAGCGGAGTGCCAAGGTGGATCACAAGCACCACCTGGACAGTTTCACGCAGCGCAAACAAGCATATTAACCATATTAAAACCATATATTAAAATTATTAAGTAAGAAGTAACACACTGATCAACTCTTACGAACGTGCCACTTCCGGTAGAATGTCTTCATTTGAAGCATATTTAAAGAGTTATTAAATTCCAGCATTCTTGTGCAACCAGCGCACAGCAAATAACAAGGCAGAGGATAAGTATTTAACCTACATTATAATCAATACTAATGCGAAAATACATTTTTTTAGTTATAGTATCAAATATGAAAAGATCCACCAAACAAGGCTCGGGTCAAACGTTTTCAAAGCAATGCTCTTTCACAAGCAGGAGATAGCCTTTTCTGTCCGTTTTGTATGGTATTCCTCATGGAGGTGACAAAGTGAGAAAATATACAGTATCCCCTAACCCAGGGATGTGCAACCTTTACTATCAAAAGAGCCTTTGTGCCCAAAACATTTAAGACCTAAATGAGAATTAATTCACATTTTCCCAGGGCATAGGACTATTTTTGAACTGCGGAGACAGTTAAATGTTCGGGGGGTGCGGGGACATTCTCCCCTGCAAAGATATTAAAAAAAAAACACTTGCATTCAAATTTCTGGTGACTTGAAAACAGAATATACTAAATACTAAATACTAGCATATGCCCAACTACTGTGCACTCAAAATTTTGAATGGACTACATACATTTGGATACTGCTGAAATCAGAGGACACAGGCTGGCGTAACAAAATATAATATAAAAACCTAGATTACATTCTATATGATGAAGCCACAGCCCCACTGCAGAGGGGCTCAAGAGCCACAGGTTGCAGACCCCTGCCCTAACCACAAAGTGTATGTTTTTGAATTACATCCAATCTGCTGTCAAAAGTGTACAATGGCAAATGAATAGCTGCCTTGCTAAGAGTTCCTGTAGTAGAAGGCGTGTGCATATCTCACCCCCACAGCTATGGTGACCAGCGCACCGAAGAAAGAAATGGCAATTAGAGTGATCCCAAGCGGTTCTCCAAAGGCTAGGAACTCAATGATCTTGGGCACGCAGGTGTCACGGGCCGCATTAGACCAGTAGTCTTCAGTACACTGGATACATTCACGAGCATCTGTCACACAGTGAGAGTGAGTCACATGCCTGCTTTACAAGCAGTAAATAAAAAAGGTTCCAAGAAGCTCATGTTCTATAACGGGACACATATGAAGACATGCAAATCCACATCAGGGTCTTCACCCAACCGAGAAGCCAAAGTATGTACAACGCCTTCAAAAACACACACCTGTGCCCTACTTACTGGTTGTGTTGCTGATCTCGCCATCTGCACAGGAGATACAGTCAAAGCAACACACAGGCTCCCCCTGCCGAATTCCCTTCCTGGTGCCTGGCTCACAGTTCTCACTGCACACTGACCGTGGAGGCTGGCAGAACACACACACGTGTAGACTCAGAACACACACACACGCACACAGATGTACGCATGCTACAGTATACCATCAACCAAACAATACCAACCTCTCGTTCTCCATTGTTCCAAATTATGGATCCATTTTGAATGGTCATCTTGGCCTGTGAGGGCAGTGTGCCATTATACATGCCCACGACCACATAGGACAGCTGCCCGTCGTCTTTGAACTGCCAGTTAATGATGTCATAGTATCCGTCCACATCCCCGTCATTGAAAAAGATCTCCTCTCCGGTGTGGGGCATGTGGAAACGCACATTCTTAAGGTAGTACATCAACTGGAGAGGAGCGGTGGATAGACACACGACTAGCATTAGCAAATATTTCACAGTATTTTGTCAACATGAAGAGCCAGATGCAGTTATCACTGCAGAACCATCTAGTGTCAATTTAATGGTATACAAGTGTTTCTGATTTGATATGATCCAGTTATCTGTACAAAACCATTGTAAATCAACACATCAAGGTGTGTAGCCAAACCTACACATTTGATTAGATATCACACATCACATAATATCTGGTTTATATCTAGGTACATTACGGTTTTAGCCTTCATTTTGACAAATGTTAAAGTCCAGACATGTACTAATGACTAATTACTGAATTATTGAAAGCAGTAAGTTAATTTCTGCAAATACTGCTGATGTCAGCCCTACATACCGCATTAACCAATCAGAAAGCAGGTGTTCTGTCTATTAGGAGCAAGATATGCACACACACACACTCACCTGCCACGGCTCAAAGTTAGTGATGTTAGCGCAGGTGCTTCTGTTGAACGGCCCCTGGCCTGGCTGACAATGCTCCATGTTGTGTAAGGCGTGAGCCACCGCATACACCGCCTTGTACACACTATGGACAGCAACAAGACCTCCATCAGGATCAGCATCATTGTAAAATATGGTTGCTGTTATCTTATTGCACTGTGCAGTGGCATGGTCGCCTGGGAACAATCGCTTATTAACGCATTAAAGTCGCATGACTAATTGCTTCATCAGTCAGTATGCAGTACATACAGTAGTTGTTTCAGTCATACTATTAAAAGTGTTACAAAGCAGTCAGAGCCAGAGAATTATAAGTACCTGTTGTATTGGTATGTGTAGCAGTATTTTACCCTAATAGGCTGCTAAACTATTAGTAGCAGTAATTATAGCAATGAAAGATGTTATGGGATTAAAAGTGATCTAACGGTGGGATTTGTAACAGTAGAAATAGTTACTGTATTGTACAGTGGCGCTTTTTATTGTCACATACACATACATGTTGCAAAATTCATCCTCTGCATTTAAACCATCGCTCAAGGGAGAAGTGGGCAGCCGCTGTGCAGCGCCCGTGGACCAACTCCAGATTGGAGCCAGTGTCACTGGTCAGACACTGGCTGGAGAGTTAACCTGACATGTTTTTGATAGCGGGGGAAACCCACACAGACACAGGGAGAACATGCAACCTCCACACAGAAAGGTCGGGTTCAAACCCGGGACATTCTTGCTGTGAGGCCACAGTGCTATCCACTGGGCCACCATGCTGCAGCAAGTATTTCTTGTTATAGCAGTAGTAGTAGTGTTTGTACTCATTTCAGCGAATGCCAACCTGTATGTTATTCGTAACTGGGAGACATCTGTGTAGGTGTTGTTAAGCTTCCCTAGTTGCTCTTCCCCTGTACACTCTCCTGGAGCATTTCCGTACCCCCACGTGCATTTAAACACCTGGAAATGCAATTATCGACAGAGCTTTACATTTAATTGAATTTGTTTTCACATCAGTACAGTTTCAGGTATATTGCAGTAACTATTCTATAAATAAAGTCTATTTCAGCCTAAATCTGAACCAACATGATAAATAACACAAATACTAATCATTAGAAATAACACACCGTTTCCCAAAACTCTTTTGTAAAATTACTGTCATAGGCGTCCAGTGTGAGTAGATGTGCGTGAAGACCAGGTATCTCTTCTGCTCTCTTCAAACCAAAACCCAGCGTTCCACCCAACAGTGAGCTGACCTGGGTAGGGGACACTCATGCACATTAGAAATCATTATAAAACATTACTTAATATTCAAGCCAGTAATTCTGACTAATATGTTTCCACTCTATTTTGCAGTTGAAATAAAAAGTATAAGGGTTTACAAAAAAACGTATGACCTAAATTATTCATGTGTTTCAACAATAATGTCAGTAATTTCAATATTATACAGTATTTCAATTACCGTAATTCAATAAAAAAATCAACTAATTGTGGAACTCCAAGAGAATTACATTTAAATGACCCCTTACAGACCTTTAGTCTGCCAGTCCACCATTCAGTAAAGGATCCTGACAGAACCAAGACTCACCCCGGGCTTGTTAATGAGAGCGGAGGTGACCCAGGCCTCGCTGGCAATCCAGGTGCGGTTGGTCACATTGTGTTGGAGAAGCTCAACGATGAGAGGACTAAGGTCCACGTCCGAGGAGAACACCACGATGATCTTCGCTGTGGATGCATTCACAGTCTGCACGATGCGCTTGATGTCATCTGGGGAACTCACCTGGACAGAGAGATGTATAGAGGATGGATGGATGGCTATGGATGGATGGATGGCTGGACGGATGGATGGAGAGATGTATAGAGG
>JAODTR010071745.1:0-10497 GCA_025399935.1 Amblyopsis rosae | reverse complement strand
GAGAGATGTATAGAGGATGGATGGATGGCTATGGATGGATGGATGGCTGGACGGATGGATGGAGAGATGTATAGAGGGATGGATGGATGGCTATGGATGGATGGCTGGTCGGATGGATGGAGAGATGTATAGAGGGATGTATAGATCGATGGGTGGATGTATTGATGAAGATATGTATAGAGGGATGGGTGGATGATGGATAGATGTATGACGGGAGGGGTGTATAGAGGGATGGGTGGAGGAATAGATGGCAGGGAGTATGGGTAGACAGAGACAGAGACAGACATGGGAGACAGCCTCTCACCTTGGGCAGGGTCTCAGAGAAGGAGATGCAGACCCCGGCTTCCTCCACCAGCTCCTTGAACCTCTTGATGCCATATTTTCCGTAGTCGTCGTCTGCAGCAATGGCCCCCACCCAGGTCCAGGCAAAGTTCACCACCAGCTGAGCCATGGCTGCAGACTGGTGGTCGTCACTGGGGATGGTCCTCAGGAACGTGGGGAACTGGAACTTATTCTGCAGGGCTGAGCATGACGAACAGTAGCTAACCTGGAGAGAGTGCAGGAGAGGAGAGGATGGAGGCACTGTGACGTAGGCTCCCATATATACATGCTAACACTAAACACAGATCAATACACCAACATATAATACTAATAATAAAAATCAAGACACTCAAGCACAGATGCGATGCAATCACCATATCCTAGACTGTGCAGGCTACCTGTGGAAAGTGGTAGAGTCCCAGTATCCTGGCAGTGGCGATCGACAGATCAGAGCCCCCAGCGCCCACCAAAGCAGCGAGAGGGGCCCCGGCGCCACAACGGTAGTTGGGCACGGCCTCTTCCTGGCCTGTCAGGTATGTGAGAGTGCCCTCTACAGCCTTGGAGATGGTAAAACAGGAATCGTAGATGACGTATCCCAGATCAGTATGGGGCAGTATATCGTCTCTCTTGTTGATCTCGTCGATGGCAAATAGCATGGTCTGGGTCCACCGGAAGGTACGGAAGTTAAACCTTGAAGAATGGAAGATTTTACTTTTGTATTGTCTTGCATTTCACTTGTGTGGAGATTGTGTTTTACCAGCTGGTCCCTCATATATTCAGAATCCCTCAATTAATACTAATCAAATACATGTGTAAATATACACAACCAGGTCTGTTTAGTTGAATGCACATGAGAGTATTTTGTCATTTTACAGTAGCTATTATTCCCTAAAATGGCCACAGGAGAACAGCAGAGATTCCAGGCTTGCTGTATAATGTTGAGGGCCTGTTTCTTTGGTTAATTGGAAATTGTGGAGGCCCTAAAATGTATAGTGATTTCTGTAGTAAAATCACAAGGCTGAGAAACTACAGGTGTTCATACAGTATATGTTAATATAGAAATACCAGTATTTATGTATTTCGCCTGTGGCAAGGCAATTTTAAAATATGGATAAATTACTTCTATGCAGTGTATTGTACAGACTAAACAGCAGGTCAGTAAAACAACTATGAGAAAACCACTAGAGAATTCATGCCCTTTTTAAATAGACTAGAAATGTAAATATACATTTTAAAGAATTAAAAATACTGCAATTAAAATATATTTAGTCTTAAAATTGATTCACGTCCCCTCAAAGTATTTTGCGACCTGTCGGCAAGGTCAACGCCCACAGGTTTAATGCAAAGGATATTTGGACTGCTAGACTTAACTCACCCCTCACACCCTGAAGAGGTAGGTAAACTTGAGGTATTGGTCTTGGTAGATACCACCCTGTGATGAACAGGGAACATTCCCCCAACAGTGACCTTCTTTTTCTCATCCTTGTAGCTGTTCAGGTTGAACTTGGCTTTTAACTTGCAAGTGGAGTCTGCCGAATCTGATGTGTGAAAAAGTAAAAGTGCACATAATCCAAGCAAGTTATTCATTTCCATTGTGCATAGATGTTGAATAAGGGCGCGTGCTCTTGCTGTGCCAGACAGTGAAGGAACAACAGTGTGTGACAGGTGTCTTGTCTGTTCTCTAGGGAAACACGTGTTACAGGGTTTCAAAACAAGCTCAGTGCAAGAAGAATAAAGGCTAGGACCTTGGTGAACCGCGGGTGCATTAACAAATGGATGATCGTAAATTGATAGTTGATTTAGTTTGCTTTAACTTTTTTAAAGAATTACAAAAAATTATCTGCACAGTGTGTGAGATTATGTTGCGTGGTCTATTTATAAAAGAAATTATCACAAAAACAATGACCATTTTCTTTTCAAATGTACACAAAGTAAAATAAACTCATACGTATATAATTGTATTTCACAGTAGATATATTTGTGGGTTGAAAACCAGTCTATGTCATGTGACTTACATTTGATTAATTTCCTTCAAGTGTAGTAACTTGCGGAAGCTTACTGCAAAAGCAATTACACAGGACACCAGCAAAGTAGTTAACAGCACAATAACAGTAACGATAACAGCTCCTAAATCCCCTACTGTCCCCTGAGCCTGTTGCAGTGTTGACAATGGACTGCACTTGTCTGATCTTGTCGTTCAGTCAGTGGGGAAACGTAAAACGAAATCCCAGACCAAGATACTCGACTCTCTTAGGGAGTTTTGGAGAAGCTGTACTCAAACAGCTGCTTAGTTGTATCATATTAGTAGAGCAATAACCTAACATATGTATGTTCCACATTTTCACAGTACAGGATAATATACAGTACAATGTACATAAATAGATGTGCAAGTATGTGTGTAAGAATTTTAGATAGAACAGCAACAAATTAGTGACTTGTGATATTAACTTTTGACAATAGCTTTCATATCTTGTGGGTTAGCTTTAAGCTTCACTTATTGTAGACTATATTAATATAAAATAGGTGTGTTGCATTTAAATGCTTTACAGAATCCTGTCTTAGAGCTTTAAAAAAAACATCTACATTTAGAACTATGGTATTACATTTGATTTGGCTTTAATGGGAAAGCATGACTATGAAATACTTGAGAAGAATAGCACTACTCAAATTTAGTAGCAATAACTACTACTACTACCCAGGAGTATGGACAATGGATATGTAGATTGACAGGCATGTTCTCTACAAGCTTACAGTAGCCCTGTTATTAACAGTATCACACAACCATTACTGGCCCTGGGCCATTCATTTATATAAGATAAATCCAAAGTTCTGGATATGCCACATTATACAAATAAAAAATGTATTTGAATTAGTCAATGACATTTCTCTAATGTACTCCCCTGGTTAGTGTTTCAGAAAAAAGACAGAAAAAAAAGAAGAATTCTTAAAGGATTTTTAACATGGATTGTTTATTAAAGCTCAGTTTTGTCATTATACAAATGTCATTATAGTTGAAACTGCATGCAGTGGCTTGAGGCACATTACTAAAGGAAAATAAGCATTTTTCATAGTAAACAAAAAAAAGGAGCCGACATAGAATTGCATAATAATTAATATTGCAATAAAATCCAACAAAATCAGATGTCCAATAATATCAAGCTGTTTACTACGGGGACATACAGAATGCATAATAAGATACACAGAGGGGGATGACCCTATTAATCATCTGCAGCTAAGACAAGTTAAGGGATCATTGTGAGTCATTGTGTCATTAAAATGCGTAAATAAGAGACAATGAGAGGCACAAAGACAGGAAATCCGAGGGCATGAGTCTCTTTGAACTAGAGTGAAAGAGAATACCATTTGGGAATCAACAGTCTTTAAATCTCAGTTAAACCTGAGTGTATTCACTGAAGACTAAAGGGCACGACTGGATATACAACGGTCTTAACAATACAGAACAGTGTGTTAATGCCATTCTGGAATATATTGGTTTTATCTGAGAGATGGTAACAAAGTTCTGCTGACCTTTAAAACTGCTTTATGTTTTCAGTATATGTACTATTCCTTTATATTGTGTCACAAAAGCTCCAAGGCTTTATAGGTAAAAAATAATGTGCAAAACCTTCCCCACCCCACAACACAAGAGCCGCTATATAACAATGAAAATTACAACAGCAATTTATACAATGGTTATAAATTCTTTTCTAGTTATTAGAATTGTTAAGTCAGAAACATTTGTGTTTTGATTTTCATTTAAAAAAAAAAAAGCATACATATTGCAGCATGAGATAAACAAAACAGTATTACACATTTCTCTCTGTAGACCAGTGAGTTCAGGTCAGTTCACATTGACATAAAATAAACCCTAACCAAAAAAAAAAAAAAAATTAAAATCCTCAGTCACACACAGTATGCCCACCACTTTGGACTCCTGCACAGTCGCACATTGTGATATTCATCAAACTATTGTATAGTTTGCCACGATCAATGCTGGGCAAAGCAACATTTTGTGTCAACATTGTCATCTGGAGTGGATCTAAGGAGCCCATAATGATATACTATCACAGGGTATTCTACATTTGGCAAAATGAAGGAAAGAAAATTCAAATGTTTCCACATTAAACAGCCTCTGCCTCTTAGCAAAACTTACAGGTGGGGGCATGGAAAAAGATGTCAAACAAATCCTATGTGTGAATAAGAAGACAAGAAGCAACAGGCTGCTTTTTGTAGATCAACGGGTGAGACTCCTTGATGTTGCTTTTGTATGCTTTCAGCACAACGCAAACCTGAAGCCCACCCTGGAAGCTTTCAAAACATCTGAGCACCCACCTTTAATGACACAAAAAGGAAGCAGCATTCTGTCTTCCACCAAAAAGAAGCAATGCATTGTCACACATGGATTCCAAACATTATGTTGATAGATCACCAATAACCCACATCAACATCACACCCTGTTGCAAATAATAGATTTAAACAAATAAACTAACAGAACACACACACAAAGATGGACGGGAAGCAGCGCTTCGGCGCATTTGCATGTGCGCTGATCACAGAACTGCCTGCCATCCGTGGGAATGTTCAACAACAGGGTGTACAGTGGTGTGAGCGTAGGAACATTGGGAGGAGGGACATGAGGGAGGGGGAACAGACAGGAGGGGATGAGGGGGGAGGAGGAGAGCAACTTACCAGCCCTCATGTATCTGTTGACTGTGTGCATGTGTGTCTGCTGTAACAGTGGCATGTCCAGTCTCATTCCCACTCTGTGGTGCCAGGCGGTTTGGATGTCAGGTCATACATTACTCTGGAAATGCCGGGAATCTTCTTGATCTCATTAACCATCTTTAGAATCACCTGGGCAAATAAATACATAAAATCAAACTAAGTATAATTAGAGAAGAAAAACCAAAACAACTGTAAGGATATGAAAACAACGCTTTGTGACCCTCTACTTCGAACACCAACCATTAACAGCATTCTAACTGTCCATTCACACCTGCAGCGACAGCTAGCCATTCAATGCAATGAGTGCCAGAGACAGACAGACAGAGCGACACCTTTGATGTGAATCTGACCTGATCTATTGTACAGCAGCTCGGTCTCCTGACAATGCAGGTGTTAGCATTTGGTGGCTTCTTGAACCCCCATCAACAAGACAAACTCACAGAACGAACAGATGCCTGCATTTACCTCCTCTGGGATGTGGTTGCCGGGCGTGGCGGGGATCCCCGTCATAAAGTCGCTGGTGATAAAGGTGCGGACCACTACGGAGCGCCGGCACGACGGCTGTTTCTGCAGCGGGTCACGGTCAAAGTGCAGGGGAGTCAGGATGACTGGCATCTGGCTGATCTTACCAGAGTAGCCTATGGAGGACCAGCAGAGAGGACATCACTGTATGAATGATTAACTCCATATTGCTTCATATTCATAATATTATCAATTTGATGTTGCTCTTGAAAGCCATAGAGAAATATATTACATCCCTACGCGGTACAAATGTTAAAACCTCTCATTTGGGCCAGCGTATTTGGATATGGAATGTACAGTAAACATGCTGAAACTGTGCAGAATTAGTGGTGCCTCTAATAATCACAAGATCTCCCTCTAACAGGTTTGCTCCAAAGTATTGAAGCATGTGATTGGCCAAAGCACACATACCTGTACCTATGTGCAGAGCCCCGGTGTCTAATAGAGTGGTGCAAGGAGCTGCGATTGTGTTACTCTGCCCCCTAGTGGCCAGAATGACCATGCTATGACTGCATGTTATTCAGATGCTAAAATTAATAATCTTAGTCAAACGTGGCTGTTCACCATGGCATCAATAATACAAATCTGTTTCTGCCATCTTAAAACTAGCAAATATTTCAAATTTGTATACTAAACACATCTGACAAGGCTAGCCATTTTCTACTTGCCAAAATATATTATTTTGGTGGAGGTGTGCAGTAAGGAGTTAACCTCTTACATATAGCACACACAGACCCACACAGATACTTACCAGACTCTCTGAGGATGGAGTGGGCCACAAAGTCAGCCTGTCTGAGCGTGCTCAGAACGCCTGTGGTCAGGAAGGTTGGGGTGATGTCTGTGGGAGGCTCCTTTACATGTGACCCAAACACATAGACGACTCTGGAGGGGAAAAGCACGGGTGACTTGTACAGTGCTTAGAACCTCTTGACAAATGATGCCTGTTTGGCACTGTGTTTCTAATGGAGCCAGGAAGACACCTTACCTGTTGATGCTGTGGCACATGCGGGGGATGAGCCTAGCCAGGAACATGAGGGACTCCCAGTGAGGGGCCTCTCTGCTGGTGACACCACACACATAACTGTAGGACCGACAGTCACCCTGAAACAGGACAAGAGATCCACACACATGTATTACAAACACATACGCCAAACACAGGCTTAGCTCAACATGTTTCGCAGATAACCACATCCATATTTTAAAAATAGAAGGTCAAACCATTTCCAGTGTGAATTTACATTTATTCTTTTGAAACAGTTTTATACTTGCTGTGAACAAAATAAAGCTATACTTCATGTACTAATATATATAATTTAAGAGAGATTTTATTCAGAAGAGAAAGTAACTAACTCAAATGTGCTGGGTGAGTTACAGTCTGTGTATTCTGCTTCTGTTTTTCCACAGGCAATAAAATGTCCTGTGTTGGCTAAGGTCTCCTGCCTCTCCCCAGGTCTGAGGTTTAGGGCAAATATAGAACTGTGGCTTCAAACAGGAAGTCAGAGAGTCACACCCACTCCAACATCACTGGCTGTCTGTGGGAAGTGTTTATCTAGGGATCTGGGTTACATTACTTAGCTACAATTTAATGGAACCATACATCCTAGAAAGGCACCATTAAACTGAATATTGAAAATCTGTTTTCCCTGGTTCTACAGATGAAAATAATTATACAATAAAACAAACACACAAAAGTAGACTTAAAAAAAGACTAAAAGACTGTATGACAAAGGCTTAGTCATCATTGAAGTAGCCTTAAAGCCATAGCAACATACGAAAACAAACTGCAATGGAAATCACAAAGTGAGAAGAGTAAAGGGACGGAGAGTATTCAAGGCCAGACTATTATACCTGGACACCAACAGTTTTGATGGGCAGTAGGAAGGCATTGAGTGAATGAAGGCTGGTGATCTGCATGAGCTTCTCCTCCTCGTCATCAGATATGCACGACTTGACCCTCTGGAGCAAGGCATGGGGCTGGAGGCAAAGATAGACGCACGTGAGTACGAGTCAGAGGTCAAGCCCAATAACAAAATGTTCACAATGCCAGCTCAAGTTGAATTTTTGGCACATCCAGAATGAAGTCTGAACAGCAGAAAACCACATCAAATCTGATATTTGCACATCGCATCAGAAATGCACTTACAGTCAAATGTATACCTATGCATCTCGGTCTGAATTCTGCATCTTAAGTAAGTCATCTTAAGTATCCAAGTATCTTTGAATGGCTCTAGTGCCCAAGAAGAGCCATTCAGAGAAATACATCTGTTTTGAGGCCATCGCTGTCTGTGCCGCGGAGCAGCTCTGCATTGAGACTTGACAGCGGGATTGCTTGGAGGGCGAGATGGTGTACCTCCATTTCTTGCGCCATCTGCATTGTAATGTTGTGTAGCTACATATACATTGTTACAACAGCAACCCATACAGATATGTTGGTGATGTCTAGAAACACATATCTGATACCTTGCAAATAACAGAATGAGTTTCGGATTTGAGAAACAAAAATAATTTGCCTGTAGTGTGAACATAGTGTAATGGATGTGAAACAATCTCAGTCTCATGGAATCATACTGTAAAGGGCTGTCTTATGTTACCTTTTTGACACTGGCTGAGAAATCTGTGATGATTTTGAGGATGTTGTTGGTCTCTGCAAAATCCTTACAGATGTAGGGATCATCTGCACAGATCACTCTGATGGCCAGACCAGGACCTGGTAGGGCAACCAGGAGATGTTTTTTAGTAGAAAGAAAAAAAACTAAACACTAGAGTGAATCAGGGGCAGTAGAACACTTTAAATAGCAGTAATGACGAGTTAAAATAAGTAGACACATTTATTCATTTAGAGGGCTAGCGTGTTAACATCCTGTGCGTGCCAATTGAATTAACAAGTACGTATCCCATGAGTCCCTATAATAGCGTGGGTGCTTGTGATCTAACCAGGGAAAGGATGTCGACACACTATCTCTTCTGGCAAACCCAGCTCTCTCCCCAGTGCTCTGACCTCGTCTTTGTGGAAATCCTTAAGTGGCTCAATTACTTTGCCCTGGAGGAGAGGGAATGAGTGATGTCAACATGCCAAAATGCCAAAATGAAACAGGCAAGCTGCAGATTCAAGACCTGGCGTAGAAAACAAGTGCTGCATATGTTTGAATAGTACCTCGTCTCTGAGTTTGCGGATAAGTTCGGTGTCATTGTGGTGCGTTTTGATGACCTCTGCCTTGCCACTGGCCAGGTGAGAGGCACTCTCGATCAGATCTGGCCTCAGGGTGCCCTGGGCCAAAAAGACCTCCTCAGGCTTCAGCTCCATTTCTCCAATCACCTCATTGGCCACCTGAAAGCACACGCAAGTCAGTGGCAGGATGTGTAGGGAGTAGGGAGAGGGGTAGCGTGTTGGGAGGTACATTAGTTATGGGTGAGACAACAGCGCGTGCTCCAAGAATGTGTCACCTTTACAAACGTGTCTCCAATGATCTTCCTCTTCTCCTCTGGGTTGGTCGTCATATTTAACGTCTTACTAATGCGTTTCCGTGGCGTTCTGTCCTCCTCGGAGATGGGCAGGGTGGTTGTTCCATTGTAGAAGGTGTGGGCCGCATTCACCACTGCAGAGAAGGATTAAGGGAGCAGAGATGATTATCACAAGACAATCAGAGACTTAAAACTATGGGAAATGTGTTGAATTCTTAACATAGCCATCAAAATAAAACTATTTTAATTCAGAAACTAACACCATTCAAATGTTTGCCGTCATTTATAAATGTAGTGTATTCCATGAAAACATACCTCAAATTAGTTGAAGAAATATATATGTTTAATGGTCGCATGCTTTCCTACGTGTTTCAGCTAGAGTCTAAATCAGAGCTGGTGACTAGTAAAGTTTTGTAAAATATCGGATGATGTCATGCACTTTTCCATCATCTTTTCAGTTGGTCTGCTTCTCACAAACTTAGATATGTCAGTCAACTCTGTGCTGAACGTGTGATGCATAGACCCCTGTGAGCTTGACAGCACTTTCTGAAACTGAGAATTAGATTGTCATTGGCTGTTAGCATGGTCACTCACAAAGCCTGTAGGTGAAATTCCGGTGCAACACTAGTGCAGTAGCCTGCTTTATTTACTTATTTCAGTACATTTATTTTTAGCACTAACGGTAGCCTACATATCCAACAGAACAATACCTGAAAACAGCCAGTCATGTTGGTAAATTCCTCTGTATACATTTAACGTCAGACGTCAGATGTTGTGAATGTTAATCAAAATACCTTTCCTGTCAAATCGGCGGATTTAGACGTGGTTAGCCAGTGCTGTATCGCAGACTGTGCGTAAGTAAAGACTTGCTCTGCGAGACTAGGATAGGGGATGCTTGTAAGAAGGATATAGTTGCTTCAACCCCCCCCCCCAAAATCTCCACCTTTGACTTTGATGCCCAGCTTGGTGAGGGCCTCCTCCACACTCAGGCTCTCTCTCTTCCTCATGAAGCCATTGTCGATGTGAACAGCTATCACTTGGTCCTGGTTCAGAGCCTTGTTGAGGAGGGCTGTGCACACTGTAGAGTCGACCCCACCGCTCAGCAGCACCTAGGGTGCAAACACAGTCACACGCATTTTAAATGGGGACAGTGGCAGCTGTCTGGATGTGGTCGTTGGGATATAGCACAGGCAGACATTATGCAGTAGGTCAAGTTTCCTTGAACGGGATTCCTAACTGCCACGCACTCACTTTAAGATGGTTTGGATCAAAGGACCTGCTAAAAAACCTAACCTAGTGTAAGTGGGGGAAACAAAATATATATACACACATGGTTGGTATTATTGTATTCAAACAACCGATTTGTTTTACACATCCAGCAGATGTGTAAGTCCAGCTGGGAGAAGGCCTCGGGGAAGACCCAGGACCAGGTGGAGAGATTATATCTCCAAACTGGCCTGGGAACGT
>JAODTR010071734.1:0-15681 GCA_025399935.1 Amblyopsis rosae | reverse complement strand
ATTAATATCTTTTTTGATACTAATTAATAGCTGTCAGATTACTTTTGAGACGAAAACCGCAGTTATATACTCTCTCCTGTCTGTGCTAAAACACCTACTCTGGGGTTGACTGTAAAAGTCACACATCCATAAGGTGTTCAGTGCAATATACAGTACAGTAGATGTTGTTCACAGTCACAAGCACAAATACACTATTATGGAATACACTATTTTGGAATAGATAAGTATATTAAATAAAGGGGTTTCCTTTATTTAATATACTGTTATCTATCCCATAATAGTGTTACCTTAAATATATTGTCTATACTTTTGTTTGAATATGCAAATCTAGGCCCTTACCTTAGCAGATGAAGTAATCCTTTCTAGCGAACTGCATCGCGAGCCAAACCTTGACTTTAGTTGATTTCTTCTGCCACCTAGTGTTTACATGGTTCATCTTCAGGAGTCAGGACTAAAAAACAAATGGTGCCAGAAGCATAAAAAAAAGGAAAAAACTGAATAAATATTTACATCCTCAACACTACCTAATGATACACATATTTAAACTGATCTTCAAAATGTATATATATATATAATTAAAGAATGAGGTGAATATTAATAATAACGAAAAAAAAATGTAATCCACTCCTATTTAGTGTAATAGCCACTGGATGGTGCCATATTTACTGACACACAGCAAGCCACTGTGCTTTATATGAAAGCGCTGGCTGGCTATGGAATAAAGAAACAAACCACAGTGTCATTTCATTATAAATCTGTAAAAATGAGAATTTTAATGGCAAACATGAAAATGGCAATTAGAGTGATTGTATCATTTATAAAAGCAACAACACAAAAATACATGTATCTTTTTTATGAAAAGAATTGCACTGTAGCTACTGTGTGTGTGTGTATGTGTGTGCGTGTGTGTGTGTGTGTGTCTGTGTGCGTGTGTGTGTGTGTGTAACAGGTTTCCTCTGAATAACAAATCGTCAGTGCACTCAAAACGTCTTGATCAAAAACTTCACGGTCTAGAAAAAGGGATGATCCTCTCAGTGTTTTCTCATACACAAATTAAAGAAAATTGAAAGAAAACAAAAGTAAAAAATAAACTTAAAATCACAAACTTTAAATAATGGCATCTGAAACCACAACCTTGACAGAAATTGCACTTTTAAATACTGGTCAGTGTGAATAAATATTTGCAGTACCTTTTTATATAAATGTAGTTCATACAGTACATTAACACAGCAATAGTATATAATAGCTGTCAAATGGATTAATAGGTAAAAGAGGATCGGAATATAATCTTTAGGGCCTATTTTCATTCCAGCTGCTTTTGTTTTATAGTACAGAATTGCATAATAGCATGTAAATAAATTAACACCAATGACATCCAACAAGAGGGTTAAAAAAGCTAAGAAGTACAAAACATACTGCATATCTAACGTAATGTTCTATATATTATTCATGTAGTTACATAACCACATCATTCAGAGGTGGTACAGAAGTGCTCTTTTCCTTTATTCGTCCTCACACTGAGACCAGTGTGATTCAGTATGTCCCTCCAGTCCCTAGAACTGAGACTGAAGCCTTTTGCATGGCCCCTTTAGGCTGTGCTCACTATCAGAGTTGTGTCTGGGAGGGAGGTTGCCTTTGCCCTTGGACAGTCTCAGGGTGAGCAACCATTTCACTTCCCTGGTACAAAGTGCTTGCTGCGGATGGATCAGGCTTTGCCTCTGTGCCAGGGCTCGAAGGCCCTCGAGTGCTATGACCTCCAGGGGGCGACCCCGTCACCTGGAGGTGCTGTGGGCTGCTCTCCCCACTGGCCCCGGGGCAGGGGCTGGGGCTGGGGCCGCTCCTGAAGTTGTACAACGTCGCTCTGGGCTGTATTATGTGGAGCCCCCCGATGGGGATCATGAGGCTCGGGGCCCTGATTGGTTGCTGAGAGTGGAGAGGCAGGTGGCTCAGGACTCTGTGGGCCCCTCGAGGTGGAGCGGGCTGGGGGGCAAGGGGGGCGGGGCCATGCACAGATGGAGCTCTCTGTCAGAGAGAGAGAGAGAGAGAGAGAGAGAGAGAGAGAGAGAGAGAGAGAGAGAGAGAGAGAGAGAGAGAGAGAGAGAGAGCGAGACGAGAGTAAAACCACACCACAACCACCAGCTGGTGGTAGAGGTCGTCTATCCAGCAGTGCAACCTGATTTACTAACTATGTGACTATTTACTAACATTTTTTTATAACAGACATGTGGTTCCAATCTTTGCTATTTAATGATGGGCCCGCTCCTCATTTTATCCCCAGCTGCCCAGGAAAAACATGCTGAGTCTATTTGGGATCCCTCCTGCACTATTTCAGGGCTCACGCTGTAGGCTTGGTTTGAGTTAAAAAAAAGAGAGAGAAAGAGAGTTGCCTTTCCTTCCTTTTCCAATAAAGGTGTGACTTTAAAATAGCCTCATATACATGCCAGCCCACCTATAATATTTTATATGTTGACTTACCACATAACATTACCTTTGTGTGCCAAAAGCTAACTTATTTAGCACTGAATCAACAGAGACGGACGGAGTCACAGGCGGGCAAACCCTGTGGTTCGCTAAAACCCGGAATTATACACACACGTCGACAACAAACGCGTAAAAGCGCACGCGCAAGCAACCAGCGCACGCAACAAACAAACGCCACAGTGCAGTCGTGCAGGTAGCTAATGGCTGATCTCACCTGGCTGGTGTGAAACGTCGCTTGGGCGGGTCCGTCCCCTGGGAGAGGAGGGTCCTCGCGCGTGCTGGAGGCCTCTCCCGGGTGAGCGTGTGAGCCTGGGGGGCCCCGCTCGGGGGACGGGGAGCCACGACAACCAGCGGAGGAGAGGGAGAGCGGAGGGGAGCGTTGGAGTTGACGCGGCCGAGGCGAGGGGCTGCCAGGTGGAGATGCTCCCCTGCTGGGGGAGGTGGCCTTAGTGGGGGACACGTGGCAGCCAGGCGCTGGGCCCCCCGAGGCCTGCGGTGGCTCTAGGGGCTGCTGGGCGTAGGAGGCAGAGCGGGCTCGCTGGTGGTCCTCGGGGCCTAGCGTGTGCAAATGGCTGGGTCCCGCCTCTGGCCCGCTGGTGTGGCCTGCGGGCTCGGCTTGTTTGCGGAGCTGAGCGGACACCATAGCCGTGGACCGGGAGTTATCTTCGTCTGCAGCGTGTCTACCTTCCTGTGATCCAGTCAGCTGCCGATGCGCCTGCTCGTCTGGATCCATTGAACAGTCTTCACAGATTCCTTAAAGGGTCAAAGACAATTACCCACAAGCCCTTGCCCTTCTTAATGTGTGTCTTAATGTGTGTCATGTAATTCAGACCTTTAACACGTGCGCACGCACTCACGCACACACACACAGTTACATAAGTAAACCATGCTGACCTTCATCTGTGTCATATGCTTCCAGGTGTTGTTCTTCACAGGCAGTAGACCTCATGTGTTTGGGGAGTACTGAAAAAAGGAAAATATAACACTGTTTTTACACATTAAAAATTGATTAATTAGTTTGTCCTGCCTTGGCAGATGATAATTGTTGTTTCATCATTGTTTCCTTGGTGCATTTAGCAGCTACCACTTATGCAATGTAATGTGTTCTTTGGTGTTTCGAAATCTGCTTTAAATAAAATGCATGTGTTAACACTGTTATAACCAGGTCATACTTACACAACTTGCAGTGCTTGCAGGACTCTTTAGAGTCTGCGTGCAGGCAGGTGCGTTCGCTCGACGCACCAGAAGTCTCGCAGTGGAATCTACAGTCACAGTTGTTGTTGTTCTCTCCTTCTCCTGGCACTCGCACGCTGCCGCACGTCTCTCTGGACCTACCATAGCAGCAAAAGGAGGAGATTTTAGGTGTCCGAACCCCGCAGAACACCGGCTTCACATTTTTGGTCCGCTGTTTGTTGACGTTGGCCCTTTTGCAGAAAGACAGCCGCAATCAATATGAGTGTAATTGGAGCTGACACACTGTGGGCCTCTATGGCACCTGTAGGATGCTTTTAGCACCACTATTTGTCCAGCATAAGTACACGGTCTGTTTGGCAAAGTCCCCTTTTACAGTACAGTGAGCTAACACCATGGCAGCTGGCCTGGGATGAGGACGGGGTGGGGGGGCTGCAGGTGTGTGCTGTACACGTAGGGGTCTCTCAGCAAGGCCCTCGCAGCTTCTAACAGAGCAGCTTTCATAAGCCAAAACCAGAGACCCCACCCCGCCTGCCTCCTCGCTCTATAACCCCACCGGGGCTCACACCACCACCCAGTCTAAACAAGAGGAGTCTGCGATGTGGCCCACGGCCCCCTGGGTCTGTAGCCGGGAGGGAAGCCCCGAACCCGCAGCAGCAGAATAAGCACGTGAAAACACATTCCTATAGCAAACAACCCCCCCGGTTATAATCTGATGTTGTATCTTCTATTTCCACTCGCAGGCTTTGTGGCTGAGTAAACTGGGCAGATGTCGTAAACGGTGGCATTTACTATTTACTGCTGCCAGTAAACGTGCCCGAAAGAAAGGTGTCCTCACCTTGACATCGTACCACAAACAAACTGCATTCATGGCTCCACAACCAGCTGTGCTTATGGGCTGTATGGCATCACCCTTTCACAAAGCCAACATCAGCATTAGAGTACAAATGTTCTCCAAATGTACAGTAAAAATAAAAAATAGCTATTTTACCAACCTATTCCCCCATATACCAGCATTTCAAGATACTAAGCATCTTGATATCAATACAGGCCAAAATAGCCATCAGGTTCTATATTAGGCTGTATCTTAATAATTCCTCCAATATGGCGAGGGGTGTTCGTCCCTTGTCACAGCCAGAGCACAGACAGAGGGCGAGCAGAGTGAGGATGACTCACTCTTTTGAGAAGGTTGTGATGATCTTTGACGTGAGTCACAACAGGGAATTGTTCACAAACTCACTCCCTGAACTGAGAAAGAACACAGATGGCACCTCTCAGCACTAACTCGTACCATACCAATCAACCCCTAGCACGTTTATTTAGAACGGATATCAAAAGTGCTGAGCATGCCGTGTTTAACCTTGACTTTTGACACGGTACCCCGGTAACTGAATAGACCTGATGCTACACGTACCCCTCATCACGGAGCCAAGCGTGTGGACGGCTCCTATATTTAGATGAGCGGACATCCTCCCCTGCCTCCTCCGCTCGGCACTCCTCTTCTGCTTTATCTGAGTGCTTGTCCTCTGCATGCCAGCGCTGCTGCCTACTGGCTGCTGGGTCTTGCTTACAGCTCTGGCTTGTGTGGACCTACACTCGAAAAGACACACGGGCAAGTTCACGGGCAACTCTACTCCAACATGCCCAGGGAGACAGACACTGAGAATTCTCTGTGATTCAGGTCATTTCTAAAAGAACAGTGTATTAAATGTATAGGAAATAACTATTTCACACAATGGCATCTGAAATACACTTCCAGAGGAAATTATTTGTATGATGGTATAGGTGGAAACTTGGAGAACTATACATGGAAATCATGTAATTATATTATTCAGAATAACCTTAAAGCCCATGTAAAGCAGTCACACCACAGAAAAAGGTAATATTAACCACCCAGCCAAATTTGAATAAATAAAAAAGTTATAGTACATAAAATTACGTTTCAAAAGTGTGAAAATATAACCAGCACTACCTGTTCACAAGCGCTGGGGGTGTGTCAGCAGAAGGCTCTGTAACCACACCCATTGCGTGTTCTACGGTAAACTCCATACCGCATATTGTATTGTGCCAAAAATGTATCCTCAGCCGAATATTGATTGGAAAAGGCAGGCGTGCATTTATGAGTTGTGTTTTCACTTTAAATAGATGTATACTGGTAAATATTATTACATTGGTTATACTATAGGGCTGTGTGTGCTCTTGTGGACAGAAATCAGTTTCCAACAGACCACCTTTTAGCATGACACCTGCATATGCCGCGAGATGCTGTTCTTGTCAAAATAATCTAGCCTTGGATATTTTTGTTTGGATATGTGGTTTATATCTTCTTTTGGAAAGAGGATTTGACTACATAAAGACAGTTGGATTATTTTAATGCTGATTTGAACACGAGAATGCTGACTGGATTTTGCAGGAAGGTGAAGGCTACTAAACCAGTAGCTTTCAAATAATGCACATTGACTCACCACATAGCTACCAGAATGTACCCTCATAAAATATCCATCATAAACCAGTGCTGGTTCTGGCTGGTTCATACTGATTAGTGTTGGTGTAGTGCTGGTCAGATCACCAGCAAACAGCATGGGATGCTGGGGTACCAGCAAACCAGCATGTAATACCTTATGGTGGTGACCAGCAATGCTGGATTTTTTAGCAGGGTAGGCTGTTAAAGGACAGTAAGTTGATTTAGCTATGGTATTATAGGCTGTTGAAGGACAGTAAATGTAGTAGGTTAATAACTTGCATTGGAGCAGGGTAAATATTGTGCTGATTCGAACGCTATCTACGCTTTTATATCCTCGTGGTGTTACGGGGAGGGGTACAAAGTGGTGGACCAACTACGAATATTGTCCCCCGTCTTTGGCCCTCCCAAAAAATCCTGAGAAGAGAAATTATGAAATACAGTTTAACAGTCTAACTACAATACAATACTACATAACAGTGTTTTCACATGTTTAAAGGAATGGATTTTTATAAAGTATTTCCAAGTAAATCTCTGTACTTGCTTTACACAATCTTACCATTAACCAGACTTGGCCAGGACTCTCTTGAAAAAGAGATGTTTAATCTCAACGGGTACTTCCTGGTTAAATAAAGGTTATATCAAATGAAATAAGGTAAAAGGGTGTTTAGCTGTCTAAGATCTAATTGTGACTAGAATAAGAGAGTTTCTCCACAAAGAAAGAAAAGAGTGTTATCTTTACCTCAGTAGAGCATGGGCGTCTGCTATTGTCCACCTCCAGTGGATCCGCGGTGCTGCGTGACATGGAGCACATGGTGTAGATGGAGGGGCACGGCCTCTGTTTGCAGTGCAGCAGGGACAGGGTCGTCTTGCTGGAGAGGCCTGGAGGGTTAGGGTCGTGGCCACTGGTCGACCAGGAGGAGTAGACGGAGGGCTGCCGCTCGTCCGTGGTCCAGGGGTTCGGCTTGGTGTAGTTCAGGTAGCACCAGCTGTTACAGGTGTTGGACTGGAGACTGGTTAATGGCGGTCCGACGTGTGTGACGGGAGGGCAAACAGTGGGCAGAGGTGGGTGAGCCTCCCGTTTGTCTGCTTCCGTTGAGGGTGACCTCTGCCCTCTTGCCTTGTCCTCCTCCTTTACTCGTTTCTGCTGCTGCTGGGACTCCGGCTGGAACTCGATGCTGTTCGAAGGGGACAGCATGCGCTTGCTACCCGTCGAGGTGGGTGACCTCAGACCGCTCTCAGACCCCGTCGGAAGGTCTAGGCTCGCATTAGTGTGGCTTGGGATACTTGTGACCACAGGGTCCTGACAACTAGGTGTCCTGGTCTGGGACAATGTGGTATATATGGCACAGGCTGGCATCGGGGTGTCCGCCTGAAGACGCACTGCTATTGCTGGTGAGGTGGGAGGCATCATTAACTCGGGGTTGCGGGTGATACTTGGCAGAGGATGTACAGCGGGACTCAGCCGGACGCCAGCATGTTCACTATACCTTTGAGGAGGAATCTCTAGCTTCAGGCCTGTGGACACTGTGAGATAATGTGCTCTTGCTGCCCCAGATGGACCCTGCATTGGATGATGTTGAGGGGAACTGCGAGAGAGGTCTGGGGGTGCTCCTGTGTGAACGGGGGCAGTTTTTTCTTTGAAGGGGACAGTAGATTGGATGTCCGCAAGATGAGGTTCTATACTTCCTGAGAGCTGGGCATTGTGACTGATTTGCCTTTGAGAAGAGAGATCTTTGCAGTCAAGGCGTACAGGACTATATGACATAGAGTCGCCTGATAACGGAGACGTATTGGGCCTGGTGCTAGACAACACGCTCGGACCCGCTCTGGAGGACAGACTGGGGCTATTGGCGACTGGTTTGGCGGACTGTTCCTGCTCCTCCACCTCCTCCTCATCCCTGACGGCGCTGTGCCTCATGAGGAGACATTTCCTCCTCTCTCTCCAGCCAACTGCGGAGCGCTCAGGAGACAGACAGCTGTAGTCAAAGGATTTGCTGCGATTCTCTGCCACCAGGAGGCCCTGCTGTGGCTCGTGGGGTGCCTGCTCTGAGGCCGAGCGTCGCATCTCCCGGTGCTGGTGTAGCCCAGGGACGGTCAGCATATGAGGGGCTCTGGACCTCCGCAAAGGAGTCGCTAAGCTTGCCGTCTCCATGTCTGACCTATTTGGCTCTTCAAAGGATGCAGAGCGGCTCGACGCGTGCGACGCACTACTGTCCTGGCTGGGGCTTCGGGGCCAGGACATGGAGTCAAAGCTGGACTCTCCAGAGGACTGGGCTGCCTCAGCCAGACGTAAACGCTTTTTCTTAGGAGGGAGCTTTTCAATGGGGAGCTGTGCAAGACTGGGGCTTCTCTGTGGCCACTGGAACTCCTCGGGTTTCTCCGATGGCTTTGATGTGAATGCTGGCTGTGAAATGGACTCTGTTATGTTTGCATCCTCTGTTACCAGTATTTCTGGTACCTGCACATTGGTTTGACGGACCAGCTTCCGAAAATATGGTTTTGTTGTGTGTTGTTGTGGTGGTTTCTGAGCCCCTGGGTGATACTCTTCATAAAAAGGAGCGTGTTTAGCTGACTCTTTGCCATGGGTCTCGGTGAACAACGGGTCTTGCTTCTCAAATGAACTGGTATGTTGAATAACTGAAAATGTTTGTAACGGTGGTCTGCTTTCTACGTTTCCTTCATCTCTTGAATGTAAAGATGAGACTGTAAAGGCCGGACAGGGTAAACTAGATGCAACAGGCGAGGAGTCGTCAGATTCAAAACTTTCCTCTTTCCTACGTTTTCGAATTGCTGATGCTCCAGGTCTGAATGTCTGGTTTATTAGTTGGGGCCGGTCCACATAGCTAACTCCTGTCTCTGTGTCAATTTGAACAGGGCGCTGTGCTAAACACAGGCTTTGCTTGTGTATCTTATAACCTTCCCAGTCTTTACATCCAGTGCCACAAGCCTCACACTCAAATGGCTGTGGTTGGCTTTGCTTGTGGTCAGGCACAGCGGGTATATTGTCAAGGTAAACCGAATGAGCACTCTGATACCCTTCCTTCGTAAGTTCACCACAAAATGGTATCTCAATAGCTGGCTGGCGTCTTAGCATCCCATAACGGCGGGAGACAGTCTGCTCATCAAATGACTGACATGGACGGAATATAGCACTGCTACTGGAATGATCCAATGAGCTGGCAGAAGATGGCATGGAGTGACTCCTTAATAGGGGAGCAGCAGATGTTTCACCAGAAAGGGCTTCTACATTTAGAGACTGATGATGGAATTTCTCACACGGAACACCCATAGTGATGGAGCCGCTCGTTTTATAGACAGGATCTCCAGCTTTTGGACTGTGAATTACATATTCTTTCATGGGTAGGTTCTTTTGAGACTCTGTGCTAGTCTTTCTAGAAAGTGAGAATCTCCTTGGTTTCACACTGTCAATCTTACTGGTGTCCACCACAGCCTCATTGATGGTGATGAGCTTGGTGATGTGGTCAATGACCTGCTTCTTGGGCACGGTGAAGGGTACCCTTTTCTCCTCCTGATCTGAAGACTGCTGGTTATGGTGACGAGACATCCTCTGCAGGTGTCCAAGACGCCCGTATTTACCAAGGATGATCTCTGCATAGCTTTTGGCACTTGTGTTGGTGGGGCTGTCCTGTGGCTGCTCAATGCTCTCTGAGCGGGAGAAATAGCCGGATTCTGTGCTGCCTCTGCTCCCTTGGATTATTGACGAGGTCTTCTCATCAGGTGAGTCTAAGGGGCCGTGTTTCCCTCTGCTAAGTCGCATAGCCAGTCTTTTTTTTACCGCATAGGATTCGTCCATCCCACTGGGATGATCTTTAGCCTTGTCTGGTGGCTGCTGGCTCTTCGGGGAGGGGAGGCTACCTTGTCTTTCCGTACTCGAAGACGCTGATGGTAACGGCTTGCTTTCATCCTCTGACTCTGTCGCATGTCCCTCTAAAGACCTGGACTCTCCGAACACCAGGCCCGCCTTCACCCTGTGGGTATGGGACTTGCGGTGTTTGTACAGGTTACTCTTGGTTTTAAAGGAGAAGCCGCATGGGGCGCAGGGATATGGACGCTCTCCGGTGTGGGAACGGATGTGTTTCTGGAGGACGCTGGGCTTAGCACACGCGCGGCCACAGTAGGCACAGACATATTTGCCCGGCCTCTGAGGCTTGCGTTCCCGTTTCTGTTTCGGCGTTCCCTCCTTGGTTTCTTGCTTACCCTGGGTGGAGCTGGCAGTGGAGGACACCACGTCTCCGGTTGACGAACTGGAAACCCTGGTTGACTTCGTCGTCGATGAGATGCCGCGCTTACCTTCAGTCGCTGAGTCAGAGTCAGCGCCCTGGCGCTGGGGCCTGAGTCGCTTGCGTTCAGTAGGCTGCCTCCGTAACTGTTTGCGCTGTAGTACTGAGCCATGGGGCTTCTGGGAACCAGCCTCCTGTGGCTGAGAGTGGCGGGAAGGAGACTGCGGCTCAGGGCCACAGAGAGGAGAATCTTGCTGTGAATGTTCTTGACCTCCGGATTGCTCCCCAGTCGTCATGCGACTATGCAAGGTCTCCATATAATGGAAGGGCAGCCTTAGGTAGACACGTGGGATGCGTCTGCCAGCGCCAGGCTACAGAATTCAAACCAATTCATTAACTGAGTAATGTGTTTAAATCTCAAATGTACTGTATTATTTTCCTATGAAATGGCTGACTGGACCCATCCTGCCCACTTGTATTATTATAAATGTATTACTTGATGGCAATATAGTGTCTTCAGAATGATGGGGACATCAAAGAAGGCGATTGTGATTTGAAAAGCGCTGTGACGTCCGTTCCCATTTTAACTGAATGCATCCCATCACGTCGTGTTGCCCCACACTCAGCTCAATGTCTTTTCTTCTGTCTTCTTAATGTTATCTATAAAGTAATACAGAGATCAGAAGATATCATATGAGCTCTCACTAGAGTATACTGTGTCTTGACTACAGCATGTCAAAACAACAAGTCATCTGCTGATCTACATTAAGAAAAGGTAATGTAATGTACGGCAATACTAACTACTGTAACGCCACAATATTACAGTTTCAAAGTTTTCAGTCATATCTAGTAATAGTAATGCTTGCTCATTTTTATCCATGAGTCTAATTTTAGAAGCCATGACAGTCATCATCTTAATTCTACTACAACAAAAGATATCCAGCTGACAGAGCATAAATAATATAAAATAAAATAATGTACACGGAAACACCATATTGTCATATTTGTTTCAGTAGATGAAAAATAAAAATCTGCAGAATAAGAAATACATCAGAATAATGCATGTTATTGCTTCATTTTTGTAATTGGTATGTCTAAATTAATCAAAAAGTTAAGATCAAATAATAATAAATACTCATGGGACTGGCGAAAAACAGTATTACTTGACAATACATTTAAAAGATTTAAAATAAAACATGTTAAATGTATAATGTTCTCTGTAAATGTACATATCAGTTATTAGATCATTCTTAGTAATAGTACAACAAAGAATTGCAAAAAATGGTATGGTGAGCAATGTGTAGCTCTACTTGCTTTGTTCCTTTAGAAAAAGTTATTAATTTTGTTTGATTGGTTAAAATTCAGAAATGATGTCACAATTGGGGCCTAACCTGACTGGCTTGCTTTACATGATTTTGGCCAAATGGCATGTCAGAAAATCAGACCAGCCCTTTCGGGTCACTTAAGACAACACAAATGACTAAACAACTGGTCAAACGTGAATTCTACAATAGGGGAGCTTTAAATAGAATGTAGCTTGAATAATTTAAAATATATGGCATAGTCCTCCGTATACAAAGGTGACTCACTGTAGATACCGGTAAAACAAAAACTCCCTGTGCCTTTGTGCCAACCTACTGTGGCAATAAACAACTCATCCCACGCATTGACCAGCTGGTTACACCTACGCTCTAGTGGCAGACAGAAAAGCTGCTGATAACTGTAATTCATGTACAGTAACTTACCAGTAACTCACCAGTTACCTGCTGAAAATATTCAACTCAAACTGACTCCAAGGCTCTCTCTTTAAAGGTGGACTCAGCGACTGTAAGCTAATACACCTTTTGTTCAATGTAGTGATCTCGTCCGTCGCGGTCCGCTGCCTCACCATTCTCTGTACGTGTCATCTGATGTTCCTACAGCATCCTGGCTCAGTAAATAGGAACACACACACACACACACACACACACACACACACACACACACACACACACACTATAACAGACCAAGGATATTATAGACAGTTTAGTCTACCATCAGTGCTGAAATCCTATTCTTCCTCAGGAGAAATATATGATGAATGTACAGTAGGTCAGACAGTTAGTGCAACTGGACTTTAAGCTCTTACGAGAGGAGAGTCCGACAGAGTCATCGCAGTGAAAACAACACCTTTTTCTCTGGCTGTGAGATGTTCACAACATCCATATGCTCAGGGAGTGACAGCTTGAATCACATGAAGTTAGACAACGTGCTCACAGCACAGAACTCGCACCAAATACAGTCACAATTTACAATAAAAAAAGTGTCTGCTAATTTGCACCCACACGTGTCGATCACACTTCTGGAGGTAACCAAAGATTGCACCTCAGCGTGCAAATTAATTTCTCATGCATATTTTTTGTCCTAAGTTCTTTTCCACGCCTAACTCCCCACATCTTTCGTGTCTCTCTCCTTCAGCCTCTGTGAATCTTTCTGTGAACTTCTTGAGAAATTAAAAGTTGGAGACCTACGGTACAATACAATTATAAATGACAAGTGTGATTTTAATAATATAACCTAGCCACAATAGAAAAACGCTCTAGAATGGCAAAGGAGAGATGCTACTGTACATTTTCAGTGTTTTATAAATGGCCAATAACAAAAATGCTTGATTACATTTTATGTAGCCAAACTGAATGCTGAATCACATATACAGTAGAAGATGATAGAAATGTCAAGAAATACAATCAACTATATTTTGTGGCAATCATAGCGCCACCGTGTGGTCAGTTGGAGTGTGCTTATATGTGACAATATGTGCTCGTAACTTGTGGAGATAGTTCAGTTATAATCTGAATTTCAACGTCTGATTTGCATCAATTTATGCATCAGGCCACACCCACGTTGACGTTCACTGGGTGACAGCAGCCACTTTACTGGATGTATTGGTGGATGTATTGGTCATAGTCTATAGATCCCATAATCTATATCTCTAAGTGTTCTGCAAATCTGTCATTTCATTCCAAAAGAATACATTTTACAGTAAGTGCTTTTAACAAAATGGTGGAATATCCTGTCATGGTGGATTTAGCTCCATATTGCTTGTGAGGAAAGGTATCAAATTTTAGAACGTTTTGAGTAAGAGGCTTTAAAAAAAAAATATCTATGAATAGTTATACAGGTATAGCATCGTCATATTAGCCATATTGTACTGTATGTACAGTATCTGACCTTGGACAATTGTACAAATATTTGCGCATTGTACACAGATGAGAACTTTTCAAGTTTTTTTGAGTCAAGTCACCCTGTATTATAATATTATATAATACTATAACACTGGTATTTATATTAGCTCTCAGCCCCTTAATGCACATTGCATGTGTTGAAGATTACCAGTAAAATGTTAGTCACGGACAAAAAAGAATATTGTATAAATGAAAATAAATAAAATATCTTGTCAATTTCCTCTTCTCACACTAATGGGCACCCAGCGGTGGTTCCTATGGCAACGGCCCTAAACCATGCGGTAGCAGATGGAAGGAGAGCTAGAGGGCTAAATATATCTCCCAGCATCCTCGCTGGCTACTGAGAGAGAGAGAGGAGGGGAGGGAGGGAATAAGGTGCCTCCCTTCCTTGAAGAGCAGGCTTTTTGGAAAGAGAATCGCATCGGCAAAATCAATAGTTTTGAGTCTTGAATTTCTACTCCAGGAGATGCAGATATGCAATCCCGTCTTCGAGCAAGAAACAGGGAGGGGTGACAAAGAATGCTGTCATCAGAACAGTAGGCTACATGAAAGAATACAATACAATTGGGCTGCAATTTCAACATACTGTAGCAAAGTGTTTCTTTTTGCTTAAATACAAACTTATTCGTCACATAAAGTGGTCCATTGTCCACCATTGACCAGTGTTATATAACCAATGTTATATAAATATAAACAGATACATTTTAAAATGTCGAAAATCAGGGTCCAAATACAATAAAGGCTATTCATTTTAGGAAACTTCTAAAGACAACAAACGCTAAACGGAGAATCGTATAACTTACATGACAGTTTTACAGCCAGCGTCCGCCACTGTTAGGAATCATCCAACCTGATGCAACTGACACTGTCCATATTCCAGCATTGCTGCTAGCCCTACTGTAAGCATTGCTGCTAGCCCTACTGTAAGCATTGCTGTGGCAAAGCACATAGCATTGCCAACAGTCAGAATGCACAAGATTCATCAGCGCCCCGACAGAGCGTCTCTCGGGGGGAGGTGGGGGGGAGACAAGATGCACCCCTCTTGGGCATCACGCTAGGCACACACACACACACACAAACACATCCATTCCTAGGACACACCTCAGCTGTGTGTGTGTGTGTACGGCTTGGACATGCTCCCGTCTGCGGGGGGGGGCATGCCAAGCACAGGACTTGGATGCACAACACAGGGAGTTCATTCACATACGGTTTGAGAGGTAGCCTTAAAGGAACAGCTGTGGCCCACGATGCATCTCTCCTTCATTCACACACACACACAAACAACATGCACAACCAGAACACTGCAACGTGTACATGCTTTCTTTTCTCTATGTTATGTTCCAGTCAGATTCATGCACTCTCGCAGCGCGTAACTTGGAAATGCACAAAGCTTGTTTTTCTCACTCCCAACACGGCGCAGACACCCGGCCAATAACAAAGAGCCCAGCGGATAAAAATAGCCCCGTCGCTCACCGCGTTAATCGCCCTCCTCGCAGACGCCGCGCTTGGCTGTGCAGCTGGCAAAACACGGTATCAATGGCTGTTACCTGGTGGCAGGTGCTGCTGTCCTCCGCTTCTCAATGGCTGAGATGGTGAGCGAGTACGGAGTGGTGAAACAAGCCAGAGAGAGAGAGAGAGAGAGAGAGAAAAAGATGAATGAGTGAGAGAGTGTGGGAGGGGGAGGGCGAGGGAGCGGGGCAATCAAGGCTGTGCTCTATGTGCACTGGGCTGACAAACAGGTAGCGGAGTATATTATTCCTGTGAATGAGGAGGAGGGGACTCTCTCTCTCTCTCTCTCTCTCCTTCATCTCTTTCCCTCTCACTTTCTCCAGTATTGCTACCTCTCTCTCTCTCTCTCTCTCTACCTCTGTCCCTCTATCCCTCTCCATCTCTCTCTCTCTCTCTGTCTCCCTCGCTTTCCCTTGGCGCTTTCAGGTCACAGATTGCGGCGTAGAGAGGAACCTCCTTATTTGGAGGGGCGACGTAAGGCTCCGTTTGTCCTGGCAGTAGTCTGCACAGCTGAGCGAGAGAGAGAGAGAGAGAGAGAGAGAGAGAGAGAGAGAGAGAGAGAGAGACAGGG
>JAODTR010071723.1:0-15681 GCA_025399935.1 Amblyopsis rosae | reverse complement strand
TCCCCCCAGCTAAACCCCCAGGCACTGCAGGCCAGGGCACACACCCACCCATAATCCAGCCCACCAACCATGCACCAACATGTCGCCACCATTAGCGGAACCCCGGAGCCGACACCACAGAAGCACTAAATAACCCAATCCACGACACACCTCCCAGAACCTCCAATACTGAATTCTCGACAAGTAAACATAAAGAATGGAGAAATGGTTAAAAATGCCAGGCTGTTTATGGTTTTTCCGCACACAACTGACGCTTCTGTTTATTAAATGAATACATTGTTAAATTGCCAATATGTATGGTTTCTTAACTTTCTCCAGACTTCAATCATCCAATCCACCAAACAAGTCAACAGCAAGGAAAAGCAGTTTGGCCTTGTCAGATTTGGCAAATGGTTCATGGCGCAACCCACATACTCATCTCTGCTGCTCATCCCACACATTTGTTCCTTAAAATGTGGCATCATTTAAAACAAAATTAATCAGGCTTTTCAATGGAGTAACTTTTTCGCCACGCATTATTACAAAAAAGTTTACCAACAAAAATGTCTTTACTTTTTGCTTTATGCTTATATATTATAATTACGTATCTGCTTAATAAAATACGCATACATCGAATGAGCAGTGACATGTTCAGTAACAAATAGGACAATGTTAAAGAGAAATACCATTTTTATTAGATCCCTGTAGATCAACTCTACACCATGACAGAAGTGAGTCCATGGCAGTACAAGAAATAGTACAAAAAGGAATGTTTAATGTACTGTACACAATAGACTTCGTAAGATTAAACAGTTTTTCCAGATGTATTTAAATGCTTGTTAAGCCCACAGCTGCCCAAAAAAGTTTAACTACTTGGAATCATCTAGAATTCTTAAGCATTACCCCCAAAACATTATTAAACCACAAGAGCATACTATTTGTGTGACTTAAATTACAATCCAATCACTTTTCTGTGGAGTCACAAAGTTGTTCTTGCAACTGCAATTAAGCCCAGGCCATATAGTCACACCATTGTTACTTTTGATGTTATGTACATTCTGTATACTTGTATAACTTCAAAAAAAGCCACAGCAGAAATTGTGTTTCACTTTTTTCATCAGTCTCTCTGTTTTGTATATCATGTTCAGGTTTCCATGGGATCAAAATATGAGTCTTTGCGCTTCATCTTTTTTGTGGGTTCTGAGTCAGGAGTACCGGTAATGACATCATTTAGGAGTGACAGGTTCAGCTCTGGCAAGGGGACCCTCCAGTATTGAAATGAGTTGAACGTGCAATCGTCGTTGTCGTCATTTGCCTAAAGGTGAATAAAATATAGAAATGAACACTAATCAACAATATCCAGTAGGCTATGGTACACGATAGGTGGTCAAAAGATTATCCTGACGGCTAATCACAATAAACCAACAAGTATTGGCAAAAGTGTAGTATGTAAAGTTGACAGTGACATCTTGAGTTTACTTCTTGCTATTACAACACGAGAATGCACAACTTTCTAGATTATGAAATCAGCACAAAATAAAACCATGCTTTTTAACTTACTCCGGCGTGAGTATCGCCAACTGTGGGGGGCAGAGTATTTGAAACGTCGTATTCTTCTCGTATACGTTTGTTTGAGCTAGTATTTGTTGCGCGTGTATGACTATCTTCGAAACATCCTAAAGTTTTCACCGGCCGAACCGCATGGCGTTTGAGATCCCGTTTAGCCTCTACTTTAAATTGCGTTGCTTGTTCTTCATCTGCATCTTGAAAATGATATGGCCTCTTCTTACAGCGACTGTCGAACAAAGCTAACAGTGAAGGTGGATTTACACCCCCTGGTTCAGCCATGCTTTCGAGAGGCATGTCAACATTGCAAAGTGAATAACGTCTTTTGGAAGGGGTGTTGAAAAACAAAATATCCTCTGGCCTTCTTTTTGGCATGAATGCAAAAATGGGCATACAAATTAATGCCGAAAAGACTATATTGAAATATGTTACATACAATGATTTTTCTAACTGCTTGATCCTTCTACCCTATACTAATGGACGCTGCTGCTGCACTGACCACAGCGGAAGCGCTTTTCAGTCGGCCAATCAGTGCAAAACTATTTCTTATAATGTATTGTACATATATTATTTGTAAGATAACCTTAATAGCATAAATACATTTGTACGGGAAGAATATGCTACAGTTAAAGTTGTAAAGGAGAAAATAACATTTGAATTATAAATCATATGGGCTATATGGCCTGGTACATCCTGATGTGAATGAAAGATCGTGATCAATCAATACGCATTATTTTTTAGAGAGGGGCTCTAAATATTCATGTTATAAAGAAATGCTCCCCATTCACAGTCCAGCCTACATGAAAGCGAGTAGTGGTGTATAAGTGGTATAGAAATGTTATTACAGTAAATGTACGGTACAGTATAGGGCCCAACAACAACACATCGGCAAAACAATGAGTCACTTAGTTTGGAAAAATATAGTAGACAATTATTTTTAGGTCCGGTTTGAATTGTGACACGAAGTACACATATGATGTGTGTCTATACAAAAGATAAGTCAAGAACCTTGCAGTTTGTTGTGAAACTATAAAGTAATCTTTAGTTTTGTGTGTAAAGGCTCAGGTACAGCTTTCGTCTCGCACAATACACGTCACCAAAACAATGCTCTCTTGTGGATTGCTGCGTGAAAACGTAAACGACTAGTATAGGTGCTAGGTCACTAGGTCAGGAGGCAGGATTACACTTCAGAAAACCTAAGTAAAACGTGCGAATGTTTTGTAGCTTGTTAGTTTTATAAAAACAAGGTGTCTTTCTGCCACGTCCACTTCGGGCTCCGTATCTCACATTGAACTCTTCTACCAATCAAATACGGATACGAACCAGTTGGGTATTGCTAGTCTTTTATCCAATAGTCAGCATTGTACAATATCCTTCCGACCAATGATTTAGCATTATGTTCAAAAGTCAAGCCTGACGCCCAGGAAGTTGCAACGCAGTGGCTAAAATTAAAAACAACAGTACCGGTAGCCTTAGCCTAGTATACTTTTATGTATAATATCACTTTGAAAACTGAATACATCAAATGAATGCATCAGTGGGTATTAACGAATGTAACAATTTACTGTTAGTGAGGTGAAAAAAATGTAGGTTTGTATTTCTCCGTACTTTACCTAAGGTAAACCTACTAGCCATATTGTTGACAGACATGTTGAATATTTCGTTCCTTGTCTCAGTAATCAATTTTCTATATAATTACCAAGTGAGATAGATGGAAAGCGTATCATTTGGGAATGGAATATATACCTAGTGAGGATGGCTACTGGAACAATAACGGTGTGGCGTTACACCAGTGGTCGTCTCCTCGGAGGATGGGGGCCGTTGCTGTGTGTGGTCCTTGGCTCTATAGTGGCAGTGTTGATGCCATTGGTAGGGGTCGAAGACCGGTGCTGTGCCACGCTGAAAGGCTTTGCTCAGTTACGCTGTCAGCTCTGGGGAAGCTTTTCACAGCCCGCGGTGCAGTCTACCAGTCTCACTGTACCCTTTACCGCCCTTGATATTTTACCTCAAAAATCCAAGCCAAGCAAAGGTAATCCTCAACACAGATGAGCTGGTGGTTTATTATTACGTGCAGTCACCAGAGAGATTAGTTATGTATTTGTTTTACAGATAAAAAGTTGGAGGCCAAAGCAGCTCTGCAGCTGGCATTGGAGATGAAGAAACAGGGTAAGAGAGAGAAAGCACACAAGCTGCTTGTGCATTCTCTCAACATGAACCCAGATTTTGTGGACGCTCTCACAGAACTTGGGACCATTTTGGAGGAGGAGAAAGATGTTGTTCAGGCAGACCATTTGTACACAAAGGCCCTAGCTATTTCCCCATGCAATGAGAGGGCTCTGGTGAGCCGAGACCGTACTCTTCCACTGGTAGAGGAGATCGACCAGCGACACTTTGGCATTATTGATAGTAAGGTGCGCCGGCTGATGTCCATTCCTAAGGGAAATTCTGCACTCCGGCGTGTGATGGAGGAAACCTACTACCACCACATCTACCACACGGTGGCCATTGAAGGGAACACACTGACTCTGTCAGAGATCCGTCACATCATCGAGACGCGCTATGCCGTCCCTGGCAAAAGCTTGCAGGAGCAGAACGAAGCCATTGGTGTGGATGCTGCAATGAAATACATGAACACCACTCTGTTGTCCAGAGCAGGAGCCATCACAGTCACAGACATCCTGGAGGTCCACCGGCGCGTGCTCGGCTTCGCTGACCCTGTGGAGGCAGGAAGGCTGCGTACTAACCAGGTGTTTGTGGGTCACCACATCCCACCCCACCCCCAGGATCTGGAGAGGCATATGGAGGAGCTGGTTCAGTGGCTTAACTCTGAGGAAGCCCTCCAGCTACACCCAGTGGAGTACGCAGCACTGGCCCACTACAAACTGGTTTACATACACCCATTTGTAGATGGGAATGGACGCACATCGCGGCTGCTGATGAATCTCGTACTCATGCAAGCGCGATACCCGCCGATTACAATTCGTAAGGAACAAAGAGGTGAATATTATGCGACTCTGGACACTGCCAATGAGGGCGATATCCGACCCTTCATTCGTTTTATAGCCAAATGCACAGAGAACACGTTGGACACCTTATTGTTTGCAACAACTGAACATGCTGTTGGGCTGCCTGGTGCCAGTCATCACCAGGCATGCCCTGACTGCAAACAGACAATCCCAATCCGAAATTGAGACTTGACTAGAAGAGCAAACTTGGTTGTTAAATTACATATTTCATTAATAATACCTAACATTGTCTCAAAGATCTAATTAAATATTGATGTAGTTTTATAGCAATATCATTTATCACCCCTTTCTGTGTAATCATGACGTATTTCATTACACCACAGAGGAAATATGTTGCCTGTCTGAAAGTGCCAAGACCATGTTTTTCTTCCTCTTTGACTAGGCCTACACGAGGTGTGACTAGTTTAGACCTGACAAATGCAAAGACAAAATGCTTGACACTCTTTGCATTCATATAACTTCAGATTACTGGCAGTGAAAATGTCTAGGCATTTCAAAGTAAATTCAATTACCTTTTTGTCTCTAAATTAGAAAAGTTGTCTAAACACTGTAAAGCACTTCGGTGTAATTATTTATTTGACTATGAATAAACTATTTTATTACAGTAGAAGCACAATTTCTGACTGACCATTAGACCACATTGAAATCCAGCCTTTTTGAATAATGGAGTATGCATTTTTCCGCATTTTAAATATGGATAGTGATGAAATATTACTACTACTACTACTATATTCATCAGATTTGTTTTAATCAAGCCAAATCACATTGAGACATTCAACCCGAGTGTTCATTTTGTTTGCCTTTATTGTAAGATTATTTTGGATATAAAACATTCACATGGTGATGAAATTAATAATTTTCAGTCATTGACCTTATTCCACATTCCAAACATTTGGAAAATTTTCAAATATTATTCTTAGGAGCTAAGAAGCCCATCTCCCAAGATAAAAAATAGGAAGATAGGCTGTGGTTGTAGATGAGTATGTTATATTAATGATAAAAAAAAGTTTTATGTTTAAGTGATGAATGCACTACCATAATGTACAATCAGTGTCGCAACACAGCTCATATGCACATATGCTATGCACTGGCATGGATCGCACTGACAGGTGACATTTCCTATGCTGGCACTAAAATACTGCAGGTTTTATATGTTGTTGCAATAAACAGATCGCTCGCCAGTTCCACAACAAAAATGTGGTTTGGGGAATCTGATCTAGTAACGTTTTCTGTTAGATGCAATGTAAAAAAAAGAGCATAGCAGAAAAATCAAGTCCGTGGTCTTTCAGTTACAGTACTATCCATTTTCTTTGAAAGTCCTTTCATTTTCTAAAAGATATGCTTCTTTAAGTCCATATCTGTTAAATTAGTTCCTGTCACGTCAGACTGTCATCACACTCTCTGCGTGGTGACTTGGCAGCCGGTGGAGAGTTCTTTACGTGGTTCTCATGCCTGTTATTGTTGTACAGGTGTGTAGGTTTACGTGCCACAAAGAAGATGCAGTCATAGACATATCTTAACATAGAGCGGTCATTCTCCGTGTAGGTGGTCTGAACTGAATCCCTCTCTACCTGTGGACACAAATGTTTTCTTTCAGAGATGAATCAGAACACAAATGGACAGCATTACAAATGGTATGTTACAGATTAGTAGTAGTCTTTTACTAGAATGTTAAATGCATATTGATATTTACAGTAAATTATTTACAGTTTTTGTAATATGTTTCACATATAGCTATTGGAATGAGGACAATCTCCCGAGAGACTAATTGCATTGCCTGGCCCTAGACAATAGAACAAGGCAGAACTTGCTACTTCAGAAACATAGACTCTTACAGTTAGGCCTGTCACAACAATTACTGTATGGACTTATTGTGCAATATATGGTCCCCAATACATTTTCAGATGTCAATAATATTGTCTTGTATTTACACCTGTGTTGCTGACATAAGAAGGTTAGCCATGTTGTGCTGCTTCTGTGCTCTCATCTGCCTGCTCGCAGGCAGCACTCTACACACACATGCACACACACAGCAGACAGCGACTGGTGTAAGAAGTGTTCCTTGAGGTTTTAATAGGTTTTTCCTGACGACTGTAATTCCAGCCAACATTTAGAAGAATAAATGTGCCATTTGTAAGTAAGTAAAATTTATTTATATAGCACCTTTCACAGATAAAATCACAAAGTGCTTCACAATGCTTCACATAAAAATGGAGATATATAAGTACAAAGACAACATATTTACAATAGAAATACAGAACATAACGTGACCCATGTTTTTTTCAAGGTTTATTTGTAATAATTAGCCAAGCAATGAAATTGGCGTAACCAATCATTACGAACAATTGATGTCACATGACAATAGCGGAATAACATTGTTTACATGATTCTGACAATAAAATTGTCTATCGCAATTCTTTCTGGGACAATATATCCACAAACACAAATAGTTATTGTGACAGGCCTACTTACAGTTAATGTAGAAATCCGCAAATCGTTGTGGTCAATACATTTTCATGTCCAGTTTTTCTCTCAAAGTTTATACTTCTATAATACATACATGATACATTGATACATACTGTGTTTGAGCCAAATTAAAAGATTCTACAAATCCTCATGCTTTAAAGATAATGCATCTGCAGCTCTATTCTATATAGCAAACATTACCTCTATGCGGAATCCATATTTAACCATGGCTGTCCTGATGTCTTCATAGCTCAGTTCAATTGAAAGCTCATTGGCCATGTTCTCAAAGTGGTACAGCAGGGGACCTAGAGAAACAAAGTATTTCAAAGGTTTATTTTTTAATCTGTCTCCCTACCTCGTCTTTCTATTGCATATTAAAAGCAATAATCCATTATTTTATTAAATAAATGAGTGGTAAATATGTAGTCCAAAAATATTAATAACGTACAGTATTTTTTAATATTATCCTTATGGCAGATTTGTTCTTAGAAATTGTCTTAAATTAAGTATAGGAACTGGGGGCAGGCGCAAGTAAATGCAGGGGTAACTTTAGGACCAGGAATGCATTATCTTGCCAGGTCCATGTTCATGGATCGGTAGATCAAATCTAGGACATTTCACCTGACCTCTCAGAATGAATCTAGCCTATTTGTTGCAATGTCACTCACCTAAATTAATCCAGACTCCTCCCGGTTTGAGAATCTTCCATATGGTCTCCACATAGTCCATGACATTGTGAGCTGTGTCAATAAAGAAGCAAGTTGCCACACAATCCCAGGAGTCTGAGCAGCGGTGATAGAGACAAGATCAGTGAATTTGGGGCATTGTGCGATTATTTAAAGAGTTTAGAATTTCAATTGTGTAACCACCCCCAAAAAACTGGTTGAAAGCTGACTTTAGAGAACAAAAATATCTAACTAGCTATTTGATCATTGGTTGATCTACTTCTATCACACAATCCCCATAGGTGAAAGTCAAGATTCACCTTAGCAAAAAAGTCTAATCTAAATGACAACTCCTACAAACATTTAGCATGTAATGACTTAAGGCCCATTTATACTTCTGCGCCAAAGCTACGGCGTCACCTACGGATAGGGCGTAACCAACGCATCAGGCTATGGAGTAGCTACGGTGTAGGTTGACGTGCACCTCTACAAAAATTACCCGAAAGTCTGTCAATTCGACGCAGCAGTCTTGTGGATGCAAGCTCATATGCGTAGTGCGTAGACTGTCTCCCTTTGACAATCCTGGTAAAAACCCTAACAAGACATGGCACTTCCGTTTCGCATCAATCACATGCCCAGTCAACATGCACAGGTCCGTGCAGCCGACAGACCAGGGCAGAAGTATAATATGATCAGCCTACGCCATAGCTGACGCCGTAGGCTAGACGGAAGATTGATGCAGAAGCATAAATGGGCCTTTACACATTATGCCTAGATGATTTAGTGGGGTAAAACTATTCAACACTGTGGCAGGATAATACATTTTGATCATGTTTGGTATAAGCGATTGATAATGTTTAAAACAGCAGAAAATTGTACATAACCATTTGCATGAGTATACCAAAAATGTGACAATTTTTATTCATATCTGACAAATGTACCAAAGCAACTATAAGTGTAAGAATGTATGGTGATTACCCTACAGGGTTAAAATTTCAGTGCAACTGAAACTTGCTAGTGGCTAATTTGAAATAGCAATTTATTTCTGTGGGAATCTGGGCTACTATGGTAGTTGTACACCTACATTACATTTACTTACACAAAATACCATTGTTTGTTGTTCAAAAGTAGACCAATTACCTTTTTAAACAAACTACAGTGGTCAGTTTAACAGATTACAACATTTACCTGGTTCTGTGTACACCTCAAGGAAATCTCCTGCTACCATGGAGAAGTCTGCAGTAGGAGGCAAGCTCTGAGGATTGACATCCGGAAAAATAATAGGCCGAGTTTGGTCAGATGATTTCTTGTTGTTGCTGAACTGATGTATCCAGGGGTACAGGGTCAAAGAGTTCACATGGTCACACCTGAAGCAAGCAGTCAAGAATAATAAGAATGACTGCAGAAGTGTTCATTTTATAATCTCTCTGCACATATAATAAAATGTTTCACTTCAGTAGAGCTAGCAATACTAAACATTTTATTTCTCTCTCCTTATTTACTTACAACACTGCTAATTGATATCTATCCTTAGCATCAGCAAGATGTCGCTGTCTTGCTGATGTACACAAATGTGTTTTTACACCAGGGGGGAACTGCCGGTGATGAGAAATGAATACAACGCTGAAGTGCCAAAACATGCAGTTCATTAAATGGCTACTTTAGGCTGGATGCAAAATATAGTCAATTTCCATAGACTCCAATGTTCAACTTAACGGCAAATATAATTTACAGCCTGGCTTTAAAAAAAAAAAAACCTGTCTCTATAGCTATTCTCCCTCTTCATGACAACTGTACGGGGGTGAATTTGCTTATCCCATCAGTAAAAAATATATTAGCAAATAGCCATACATTTATCCCAATCTAATGGATATGGTGAAAGATGGTAATAGCCAGAGCTAGCACAGCGCAATTTTCAAATCTGTTCTTGAGAAAAGCTATGGGTGACATCACAGAAGGTTTGTCCATTTATACAGTATATGCTTCACATAGTTTGCTTGCTCTGGTCCGAATCCTTTTATGAGTTCACTCCCTTTAGCTCGTAAACCAAGGGAAGTGTTATCCCCTCGGTTCCCTGTCTTTACACAGAAAAAACTAAGTTTCTTAACAACCCACATGAGAATGTGTACTCAACTTATTGATCAGACGTGTCTGGGGCAAGCGCAAGAAAGTAAATCCAGTTCTGTGTTCTGGACTAGCGCTATATCTATCGGATTTAACAGAGCAAAGGCAGATGGCATTTGTTCATGGTTGTGGTTATTATTTGGGCAATATCTAAGCAGAAAGCATAACAGCTGGTTACGAGAGCCATTTAGCTCAAGCTAACTCCAGTTTGTTTGGAACTGGACCGATGCCACCTCCTTTCAAGTGTCTCTCTACTGTTGGTCTGCTCTCGGTTGCAATTACGGTATTCACACCTGCCCAAACTAATCTTACCAAGGGGGAAAACAAACCCCATTTCCATTTAATCAAGCTAAAATGTGCTGCTGTGAAAACAGCCTGAACCTAATGGTTCTGGCCACAAATCCCTGTACTATCAGTGACATCTTGGGATTGCTCAGGCTAACTGTATATTGTAAGACAATTTTAATATCCTGAGTGACTATCTAATACTATGTGCTAATGACCAGGGCCTCATGTATCAACATTATGCATGCTTGAAAAGGTTGCATACGATGGTTTTCACGCACAGTATAATGTATCAAAATTAATGTGACTGAGAAACGCTGCTGTTATTACCATCTTTTGCATCAACCGCGACAGCCGTAAATTGAAACTACACTTCATGTCAATGGCTTGCAACACGGCAGCTCAGGTGGAATCACATAAACATTTATCAGAACAGACTCATAATGAGTCACAGACAACTTAATGTTTTTAGTTTATTGTAAAGTTATTATATAGCGAGGTGGGCTTTCTAGCGCCTACTACTAAAATATCAGCTATCCAGATAGCTTGTTCGTCCTTCCAAATTCGAAGCAAATAGATAGGTTTAGCGGCGCCGCCTCCCTTCATGGTAACTTCTAAGCTATGGCGATGTCAAGTCAACGCTTTAAATGAGACATTCCTACGGAAATACAATTTCTGGAATAATCGTTCAAAAATATCAGAGTAGACAAAAATGTCTACAATTAGTAGGTGGAGTAGCCAATTCCAAATGCATATGTGAATGATAAACATAGGCTGCCTACTACAGGATAATACAGCAGGTTAAGTCAACTTTTGCCTGTCAATATATTTTTCTTAAACTAATATGACTCCATGTATCTTTCATTATCTAATGTTTTAGCCTACTTCTAGCAACACGTAAGTATCATGCTTTTACAAATAGTATGTTTTTACAAAACCTGCTGTTAATACTACCGCATGTATTCCTTACTTATAGCTCTATGGTGTATTCATGTAGCTGTGCTCCGTCTAGTCGGCTTAATGGAAACATGGAGCAGAACTCAAACAAAAGCAAAACAAAGGCAAAAAACCGGTCATTATTCGTAATTAAGGTACAATGTTCAATTTATCGTGATTTTGATTTTAGGTCAGAATCTGCACTTACTGCATACGCACTTTAAGTTTTGTGAGTATGCCACCTTTTAGTATAAAGGATGCTCAATCGTTCCTACATGAGGCCCAAGTTATGTTATACTACTGTATATTGATTTTGCATTAGTGTGTATTAAACTGTATTAAACATACCTATTAAGCACAAAGTTCGAAGAGAATAGCATGAAGAAGCTCCATTCATTTCCCTGGCACATATAACCTAGTCGGGCAACTTCCCAGGCAAGACGGCCGAGCCCTGCACCCGGAACCAGCACGCTCACCTTAGACACATCACTGTCATCATAAAATACACATCGGAGATATGATATAGGAAATATGTGGTGAGCAAAACATCTAACGGCATAATTTAACAGCATCATTTATACTGTGGGTTTGAGTGTTAGAAATGAACTGAATAGCAAGTGTAAAACAGCATGCAGATTTTTGAAATATGAGTGTATAAACAATATGGTCTATTCTATTTCTGTGTGTGTTTGTCTCACTACTGGTCGCTGGGAAAGAGCCTCTGAATTTCTCGGATGAGAGGCAGGTAGCAGGTATCCCTCTCAGCCTTCCCCTCTTCACTCCAGTCTCTAACAAATTGCTTGATGGTGGACTTAAGTTTGTCCATATCAAACGTCGAGGAGGGACGCACTTTCCTCAGGTCATCCTGGCACATTAAGAGAGAAACAAATAATAGCCAGTTGATGACAACATATGTAACTAAATAATAAAATAAAGTAATGCAATACATATACATATACATACATACAACCACTGGGGAACCCTCAGTGCCCTCAATGTATTCAGTGAAGGGCTACTATAAAATGCATTATTACCTAATTTATATATTTCATTGATTTGTAAACTACTGGTAAACAACATTTTTGACTCTGCGTTAAAGTAAAGGTTTAGCAGTAGACTCTCCCCTGACTCTTAAACTGTATTCCATGAAAGCAAATGAGGGAAAACTGAACCAATCACATTTTCTTGTGATAGTTGCTAGGCAGAATAGCGTGAACTGCCTGTAATTTTTAACAACTGTCTGCATGGCGCCTTTGGGTATATTAAGTACCCAGATGCAAGAAACTTCCACGTTCAAGTGAATGAGTGCATATTTGATGGGGGCACAGTTTCATTCGCCAATCATTTTGATATGGGATGGAGGTGGGACATTCTGTAAGAAATTCAACATCATTCCAGTAATGGTGAGTGAGTCCCCCCAGCTTGTGTTGTGAATCATGCTGACTGTATTGTGACTGCTTAATGGTACCAACAAACAAACTGTAGCTAACCTACAGTACTTGATGGAGGAATATGCTGTATAGAGTCAAGATAAACTGAATATTTCAGTCATCAAGAAGTGTTTGTGCACATTCTGGAGCATTGATCACGTTGAAGTTGGCACCATACATTACAGATGGACCTCTTTTCAAACGTGTTCCCATGGCAACACTAAACAACTGTTTTGCACACTGTCTTAAGGAGAGTATACCAGAGCTTACCTCAGCCTCCACAGCAAAATGTCGGTGACACGCCCACTTAAAAGGCAAAAAGTTTACCATTTCTGAAATGCATTAATCAAAAATCATCTTTCTATTATTCTAAAATCTTTGCTGTTTTGCTTGAGATGTAGCAGACTAAAGAGATGGATATGAAATTATGTCTGAAATGTATTGCGGAGCTTTGAACCACACTTGAACAAGGTTATACGGACAATTTCGGTAGAGAGGCCAGAGCACCAGGATTTGTATCACCAGACGCACGCACCCATCCAGTGCACTACAGCCTTATTTCTCAGGTGAGGGAAAAGTTCAAGACTACAAGAAACTAATGGTTCTTAGTTGTTGTTGTTGTTAGTAACGGTAATATTTAAGATGCTTGGTTTGTTTGGCGATATTTGCTTGTTTGGAGAAACCCTGGCCTGTTAAGGTCAAGTGTTTTAATAACCTATTGTAGTGTTAATACAATACATAATTCTAGAAATATGTAGACCAGGCTGTACTGCATCTTATGCACTTTGCGTGTGTGTATGTGTGAGGTTTGCTATACTATTAGTCAATGCCAACACATAGGCAACTGTTAAGCTTTGCACACCGGTTCTGATCACATAGGCAACTTGTATTGTTTTTTGGTGACAGGCCTACTGTTCCCTAGCTGCCACATACACACATATACAGTATACATTTATATGATACATAATGTAACATGCTGAACACACTTATGCATAGCCACTTACAATATCCTCTGAGTGCATGCACTAACTGTAGCGCTGGCGATCAGCCCTACCTCCTCACCATACTCCATGTTCTCAAACATATTGATACAGTTGAGGACAATGGCCTGTAGCACCTCCTGGTTGTGGTCCACACATTGGTTGATTCGTGTCAGGTTAGATAAAACCCCTGGCAGCAGCATCTGGTGGCGTTGAGACAGACTCTTGAACTGGCGCTCTGCACGTTTAACCTGCTCCTGTACATGAACCCTATAGAGAACAAGCAAGAACACAATGCTGGGTTGTTATTATTATGCATGTCTATGTTATGAGATGTATACTATGATAAACAGGAAAAATAATTACCATGTTCGAAAGTGAGGCTAGAATAGGAGCCGCAGAACGTTTATTGTTTAACGTAACGTTACATAGTATTGAAAAATTAAGTCAAATGCACGTTAACTCTGCCTGGAAACAACTGGCACAGAAAAGTCCCTTTGCCTTTGAAGTGTGAATAATAGTTCTACATATTATATAACTATATGCTACGACCAGAGCAGTCGCCGTGACGTTTTCCATCCAACGAAGAGCATTGTTTCTGTTGGCTAGGTGGCTGCCGTAGCTAACGTTAAGCATCTTCTCTGTTGGTTGGCAAAGCCTTTGTGTTATACTGTATTGTTTTAGGTGCTCCTACCTGTAATATCTAAATGCATCGATCACTTTCCAGAAATGCTGCCTTTCTAGCTTCGCTTCCTCCTCTGGGGTATATTTTATCCTTTCTTTTTTAACGCAAGGCTCATTTTGCTCTTCCTCTGTGCCTACCCCACCAATAGTTTCGGCCATGTCTAAAATGTCACAGACTGTGCAATCGAATGACGAACAGAAAGTCGCTTCAGTTCAGGAAAAATAATCGAACTCAAAACGTGTAGTAGTTATTTTGTAGTAACTTGGTAATTGGATAGGCCAGGCCTACTCAGAGGGAACGTGGATTGCTTATATACTTACTGTATCTCAGTCTCAGAGCTGGGAAGTAACTAGGTAGCTTTAAGTAGCTTTTTTCATGTATCTTTATTCACTTTACACATTTTAACACAAATATCTATACTTTCTACTCATTACATTTTCAAAACAGGCTAGTATCTTTAGTGCTAATGTCTATTTTGAATAATTGTGCACCTTCCAAATCATCATGACCAAATTCAACCTATAGATTGGACAAAGACAGAAACGTAATAAGATTAAACAGTTAAGGGTTAGATATTTCAGAAACTATCAGTTCTAACGGTATAGACTAACTTAATTCATTAAGATTTACCAGAAGACTATTATAAATGAGACACAGAAAATGTACTGGCAAGTCTTGCGACTAAACCATCTACATTTAATGGCAATGCTAACTCTTCTGCATTTAGCCACAACTTCTCTCATCTACATCACATCACACATGTCATGTCATGTTGGGCAATACACAATAATATTTTGTCATGTCTGATCAATCCCTGGCAGTAGCATACAATTGTTATAGGTAGACTATTTTTATAAATGCAGATTTGTAATACAGTTTTTCAGATAAACTGTATTAGGGTTTGAAATACATGTTTACAGTTTTGAAAATAATATGTAAATGTGCTAATTGTCCTGTAGGTAGACATGTGACCATGCAATGTTAAAGAGAGGGCCTACATTTATTAAATGTGTCAAAGCAATGAAAAATAATCCAGTTTAACCCACATATACTGCTGTTGAGTTCAGAATGTGAATAGTTTTGGTTCCTAGCAAAACTATATCAGGATATATTGTGATAACATTATTTGATTACATTATATTAAAACACTAATCGAGGTTCAGTTAGAACTGTTTACTTTTTACATTTTCAATACATTTTAGATACTGTACTGTTTTACTTTTACTTTAGTACAGAAGTTGAATCAGTACTTTTACTTTTACCAGAGTCATTTTTTACACAAATATCTGTACTTCTAAACAAATCAGATTCTTATTTTGAGATCACCTAACTCAACTGTTTCTCCTTCCCAAATCCCCATTTACCAATATAGTATAACATATAACACTTGTCTGCAATTAGTTTCTACAAAAATAATATGCTGGTTATGTTGCAAAATGTGATTACTCGCTCATCAAAAATCTGGGTCACCCAGACAATTTCATGTTTTCTATGAAAACTCACACATTCTTTCCTCAAATGAGTTGCAAAATGAATAGA
>JAODTR010071712.1:0-15682 GCA_025399935.1 Amblyopsis rosae | reverse complement strand
GCTTGCTGATGTTGCTCGGGAAAGGGAAGTTTGGGGTCCCTTGCTGAAGCTGCTGCCCCCGCGACCCGACTCCGGATTAGTGGATGAAGATGGATGGATGGATGGATGGAATTTATCAGACTGAAAACAGGAAACATTGCACATGAAACACATTACAGTATATACTGTATATATGTAGGCCTGTGTATGTATTGTATGTATTATATATATATATATATATATGTATGTATTACACAAATAACCTAGGAGTGGGCAGCACCCAAACAGTATGACTTGCGATCTTCCAAGACATGTTTTTTTGCAGAGTAGCTGTCTGTATATATCATGATGGCAGGGTGGCTGGGATTTTGTATATCCGTTTTTCCTCTACAGGTGGTCGTGTATTTGAGAGCTGGCAGGTTTTAGAACAGTGTTGGGCAAGTTACTCAGGAAATGTAATAAATTACTAGTTACTTATTAGTCCTTTAAAAAGTAATATTACTTTACTTATTACTGGGTATTAAAATAAACTAGTTACATTACTATATTACTTTCACGATCACTACCTATCACTAACAATAATGAACCTTAGGAGTCAACAATCAGCCAGAGTGAAAACATTGCAGCCTCTCAACCCAGATGATTGGACAGGTTGGTTCAATTAGCCTACCCTAAGTTTGCTAGGACCGGAAATATTGTTCTTGTAACTAAGTAATGCAAAATTACTTAGTTACTTATTAATTGTAATAACAACAGTAAATAGTTACTGCCCAACACTGTTTTAGAGGATGTGTTAGTGATTTTAAGAAGCTTGTTTCCATGGTGAGAATAAGCATGGTGAAGTAAGTAGGTGACACTGGGCGTGTTCGATGATGCTACTACGGTAGAGAAGAGGCAGGATCACCAGCCAACACAAATAGTCCACCATACCCTCCCAGGCAGCCTGTCACATGACACAAGGGGTGGAATCACCTCTTACTCTGTAATGCTCTGCACCCCAAACTACCTCTTCCCTAAAAGTATACACGTCAGCATTGCACATTACCCAACGTGTGGCCTGGACCCAGCACTTTTCACCATTGCTGATTGTTTTAATAGAAAATCTCAGTTTGGTGTAATCTGTTGTGACGCCACTAATCCCAACACTACAAATCCTAGGTCCCCTTGGTCAGCTCCACGCAGACCCTTGTGAATCCCAGACCCAAGCCTCCTTGTCCTCCACAGGTAAGGCCTGACTCCATTTTCCTTCAGGTTCAGGGAGCTATACCATTGTTGCGTCAGTGCAGCATTATCAAAAATGTAATGTAATGACTGTAGAGTCACTGTTGTGGATGGCTCAGCATATGACAAGGATGATCAATTACAGATGTTAAACTGCCTCAAATGTTACTTTTATGGGGTATAATGAGAATTTAGACAATACTAAACCTGATATTGGACATTTTCCTTGTTTAAAAGTGATGTCGGTGTCAGCTTTTCTTACAATTATTGTGGTATCAACACACCACTTTGTAAAGAAGACATATAATTTGGGACAAAACCATAATATAGTTCTTGTTATATATTTTATAGTATGATTTCACAGAGGAATATACAACCAGAGGCCTTTTAATAGAAACACGTAGTATCCATTTGTAAAAACATGAAACATTATCTTGACCCACTTAATTATTTAACTGCTAACACATGAATGTAATCCCCTGAATAATAATCTAGAAAATAGTAAATGCTAAATATAGCACATATACTCTGCAATTGATGTGACCATACAATGAAGCCAAATGAATTTGTAGCAAAATAGGTGAATTGGTTCCTTCAATATTTAATCCCTTTTTCACCAGCGTAAAGTTGATACAGAGCAAACAACATTCATTGTAGGTATGTCCTCCTAATATACATATGTTTTACAGTGATCATAATGAAACTATTGAAGCCAGGTTAAGTGAATTACTAGTGTAGTATATACAGTATTTCTTTACTATCAATGTGGTTATATTTTATATGGTGTCTGATAAACCAAAGCTCCTCCTTGAGATTTAATATAATGATGTAATATGCACAAAATGGTCTCTAAGGACAAACATCTATTCAGCTGTGTCCAACATCGGCTCAACATAATTTATGGCCAAAATCCATTCTGAGTGCTGAGATGCTGTCTTTCAACTAGCTTTAACTGCTAATCTCTGATCATTGCTTTAGTTTTACTTGTGGCAATGAATTTGAAGGATTTACTGTACTCGTGAGGAAGATTAGCATTCAACACTGAGGCCTATTGATTATAGTATCACTATTTTGTTCCAAGTAGATTAAAATTTTTACAAGCGTTATAAATACCATAGTCTGCAGTCAGAGCAAATTAAGCACCTCCCTATATTCTAGGTTATAAGTGCTTACATTCCTATATTTAATGAGTTACATTCCATATTGAATTACAATAAACCAGCAGTAGGCCTAATTGGTCCAGGGCAAGAGGGCATATTGGTGGAGGAGATTTCTAATAGTTTCACTCGAACAATTGATACAGTACGTAGCCTATTACATTTTCAAGGGTTCAAAGACGACGTGCATATAAACGTATATGAGATTGCTGTCAACCAAACTAACCAAAGCACAAACAGCTACACCTTGAAATGTGTCTGACTATATCTGTTGCCTCTCTGCTCTCTGAGTGGAACCTTCCGGATGGTGTCGGAGGAGGAACAGGCTCTCCGGGCCAAACTGGAGCGTCTTACAGTCAGGGACCATGGGCCAGTGTTTGGACGCTGTGTCAAACTCCCAGATCACACTGTTCAGAAGGTGACTAGGGAATGACACCGCATGGATTTGCCATTGGTCAGACACCAGAAGCTCACGCCTAACGGCTGATTTAACTGCTTCGGCTCCCCCTACAGGCCAAGGATGAGCTCAACGAGACGGACGAGAAGCGAGTAGCAGCGGTGAAGGAGCTGCGGGGGCTCATAAAGGAGAGGGCTGACGGAGGTGAAGACATCGCCAAGGCCGTGCAGGACAGCTTTGGAGAGAAGCCTGATGAAATGCTGGTCCGCTTTATCCGTGCCAGGAAGTATGAAGTGCCCCGGGCCTTTGAACTCATGAAGGGTGGGTCTTCCTGCACCATAGGTCATGACCTTGCATCAGACACCGACCGTACACCATTGACAGTTGGCTTTAAGGTCCATCGGTGCTACCTGTAAGCTAGCATCCTCCTTCTTTTTCTTGTTCTGTTAACAGCACATAGGAATTAAGTTTATTTTTGCTGATATTAAGGCAGTTAGCATTTACTTTGAAGGTTTAATTTAACAGTTGCAATGCAGTATGCAGAAAATATGTGCACTAGAAGATGTCTGAGCATTGCATCAACACATTTGAAACAGCGATTTGAACAAAGGGCCTTTTTGAAGTGAATATTTGAAAGTCACCGGGTCGCCGTTTCCATCCAGGGTACGCCCGCTTTAGGAGGGACTATCCAGAGCTGTTTGAGAACCTCACCCCGGAGGCCGTCCGCAGCACCATCGAGGCAGGCTACCCTGGCATCCTGGCCAGCAGAGACAAGCACGGCCGTGTGGTGCTGATCTTCAACATCGAGAACTGGAACTACGAGGAGATCACGTTCGACGAGGTATAGCACTGAGGACGTGGCGTCCCGTAATGCGTCTGCACATGTAATCTCTCATGATCTGCTTGAGAGCTGATCTGCCTAGAGCTGTGGCAGTGGAGTGCATGCACTCTGTGTGTGTGTGTGTGTGTGTGTGTGTGTGTGTGTGTAGATCCTGCGTGCCTACTGGGTGATTCTGGAGAAGCTCCTAGAAAATGAAGAGACTCAGATCAATGGCTTCTGCATCATTGAGAACTTCAAGGGCTTCACCATGCAGCAGGCCTCGGGCATCAAACCCACAGAACTCAAGAAGATGGTGGACATGTTGCAGGTGGGCCAGACATATACTCCTGTATATGTACATTATAGGACTAGGCTGTTTCCACAAGGTACACTCGGCTCTCTGTCTGTCTGAAACTCAGCGAGAACATACCAATCTGGTTCCTTTGTGATTGTAATCCTCTCAACTGACGGAAACATGCACTTTTGTGCACAGCTGTATTTAACACAGACGGTGAGCTGTGGGTGCTTTAACACAAACTGAGAACGTCTTGACAAACGTTATTCATTCAGCAAACCGTTTTTTTATAGCCAGATATGTCTGACACACATTTCAAATATCCCATATCTTTCCTCCCCTAGGATTCGTTCCCTGCTCGTTTTAAAGCTGTGCACTTCATCCACCAGCCCTGGTATTTCACCACAACGTACAACGTGGTCAAGCCCTTCACAAAGAGCAAGCTGCTTGAGCGAGTAAGCCGGTAGAGATGGTGGTGTGTTAAATTTTGATTGTCCATTGAACAGTGGACAAAATGCAACCCAATTTTTGGTTGAAAATCTATCATCATAAGAGAGATTAAAAACCAGGCAAAGTATAAAATACCTGCTAATGCTTAAATGAGTTTATAAACTCACCAATGGCCGAATGATTTGGTATAATATGCATGAGAAACAGCATATATTTAGCATTTACCAGCTGATTATTTCCTGTGGCAGACATTTGTGAATAGTGATTTTACATTACCATTATTTTATGGGTTATAATACAAATAAAATATGCCTCAAACGTCTAATTATCAATATCATCTGGTGCTAGGTGTTTGTTCATGGAGATGAGCTGGACCTCTACTACAAAGAATTTGATGCGGACATCCTCCCTTCTGAGTTTGGCGGAAAATCTTCCAAATATGACGGCAAGGCCATAGCAGCTAAGCTGTTCGACTAAACGCGATTCCTCCGTCAACCAGACTGACCCAGTATACAGACACATAACGTTAGACTAGCTGTGGTTGTAGGAGATATGGAACTCAAGAATGAGATGTTGTGTTGAAGGGTGACAGATGTCCAGCCAAAGCACAGCAAAAGAGGAAAGATAAAATGACATGAACCTTTGTGAAATGTTGGTGTCAGAACCACCTTGAACATGTAAAAACTAGCATGATCACAGACAAGTTCACAGGTGACACAAATGTGACTCAAGTCAATGCTATTTGCAATACAGATTACCTGTATGATTACCTTTACTCTCTCTGTCTCTCTCTCTCGCAGTTTCATCCTGTTAGCTGGTGCGCCAATACAAATGTATGTTGAAGTGTGCTTCTACAACAACTTACATTACTACTATTATATGTTCAATGAAATACTGCATGGAACATTAAATCCAGTTTTTATTATTACATATTTAAAAAGAACATATTACCCATAACCATATTGCGTAATACATCACAAGAAATCACGTTATAATTATAGTGCAAAACAGTGCAAACAGCATAAAGTATAAGTCATTAAAAAAAAAAGACTCATTTTACAAAAGGAAGTCTTTGTTGTGGTGCAAAAAAGCTTAAGCTTTCAGGGGAAATGCTGGAGATAAAATACAATCATGACTAATTTGACCAGTTCAGCTCCGTGATTCATAGTAAACAGGGAGAGGCAATCAGTCTATTAAAGTATTACAGTGGGAAGAGCTATATATACACATTTGAGTCAAATGGAAAATAATCTAAATAAATTGTCCTCTTCAGACAGGACAGAAACATATTCAGACGCCTAAATTACACATAAATGGGAACTACATTTAAAAAAACTGTGACACATCTTTTAAGAGAAAGTAATAACCTAAATCAGCCCATTTTAGTGCAGCAAGCACTGGGCGAGCATTAAAGCTGCCTTTTCATTCTGTACTTCAAAAGGCTAAGTACAGATTTCATACAACAGTAGCCTGTTCACAAGTTGTCCAAACTAAATTATGTCACCAGCTCTGCTAGACACACTGTAGGAGCAATACTTCCTAATGACCAGCAGTGGTCACTGTGGTAAAAAAAAAATAATAAAAAAAATAAAAGGAAAACCTACATTTTGTCAATTTATGACTTAAAAGTACAGTATGTGCAAGTCGGCAGTGCACTCTTGTGACACTACTAAAAAAAGCATCTGAAGCAACCACACAGAGTGCAAGGTTCTTTATTAGTAGGTGTCAAGTGTGTAAAGCTGAATAAACGGTACGTCTTTGTGCTTTTTTGTTTTAGAAGTGCTTGTAAACGTAAATTTGTTCATTTGTACACACGTTTGCACAGTGCCAGATTATGTGACGTTCGTCTACAGTAAACTTTTCGGTAGTCTAAATTTCAGCCGGCTTTTATTCAAATAAATGTTTGCACATTAATGAAAAGGCACAAGTGGGTTTGACTTTACTCAAACTCCAGGAATTAACATATTGTGTGTTAAACTACATCTATACTATAAATATATATCCATGTTTTTCATTTTATAGCCCTTTCTCGCAGCAGAAATGTAAGACAAGTGTGGATGAGGTAGAGCAGAAGAATAAGACAATAAAACAGTGTATATGGTCAGCACTTATGCCTTAAGTCGCGCTGTAGCGTGTGCCTTACTTGCTGCCCGTGACACCTGTGCTCTGGGCGGAGTCGTGCGTGGCGTGCTGGTGTCGGGTTCTCAGGCAGTGTGGTCCGTTCTTCTCCCAGTGACACATGGCATCAGCGTAGCCCACGATCACCTTGTCCATCCACGTGAGCGGCTGGGGAAACAGCACGGCGCCCTCGAAGAATCCTAAATGCCCTCCGTGCTGGGTGAGGGCAAATATCACGTTGGGTTTCTTCTCTGGAAGGGGGGAAGAAAAAGAGTATACAGTATATTTCAGTTTCTTAGAAATGTTTATTCTGAAAAGCACTATGTGGATTATATAAATATCCATGCTAGCTATTTTCTCTCCAAACTGCTAAACTGTCAATTGATCCAGTCAATGCAACATGCTCTATTAATGGATTCTGAAGGAATTAATCCATTTCCTTCCTTAGTATTAAAAGCCAAGGCATTGATAAAACATCCAAAAGGCCACTGACGTTGTCAGAGTATGAAGTGTCGTTTCTGCCAACAAGTCAAAGCTAACGTCAGACTGTTGTCTAGATCAGACCCTCTGAAGTGATGATGCTCATGAAAAGCAAATTATTTATTCAAAATATTTAAAATTGCAAAGAATTGACTATTTATCTCCAGGCTCAGGGCCTGCATCCAAACAAACGCCTTAAGACACATTAACAGATCATTTGGCGAACCAATGCTGCTGTAAATAACATTATGCTACATGTACTGTAGTACAGAGGAGAAGTTGCCATATAAAGACCTGTTTTAAAGACGGTAGGGCTCCATCAAAGGTTTGGACACAGTGTGTTAAAAGGCAGGGTCAGTCATTCCCCACAATGCTAACTTCGAGCTCCAATCAAAACAAACCCTCTCAGAAGCTCCGCCCTACACTTTGAACCGCATTGTGAAGCCAAGTGGCGTTGTTAACGTGAGTGTGCTCGCCACTTTGTTTATTTTCCTATTTACGGAGCCAGGGCTGTGTAGAAGCACAGGATTCTTTTTTTTCTGCACGCATAGAAAACGGTAAGCTAATGAAATGTGACAAGATATTTGGTGAATTTGACAAAAAAGTGTAGGCTATTTAGCTTACAATCGCTAACTATACCTTTAATCATCTACCCCCATACAGAGACAGGCACACTATGTACACATACTAAATCTCATTGTGTCTGAATAAACTCAGAGTAAAATGACTACAGCTTTGTATAACAGGTCTATCATGTAATCAGTACAAAAACAACATTGTAACCAAAGGTATGTGCCAGTAAAGTTAAGCACCAGTGTATAACTTGAAGCCTGACTCCACCCACTGCACAATTTTGAAAAATGCTAAAACGTGAAGGAGGTGAGTTGTTCTGGGGGGAATTACCATTAATATTGAAAATTGATGACGCACAAGGGCTCCAAGAGTAGACTTGTAAACCAGCAAGGGTCTGGTGAACGGATATGACGTGTAGAGCCATTTTCAACACATAAAATACAGGTTCTTTTAGGATAACAGGAGTTTTGTCAATAGTAACACCAGCATTACAGTTCAGTCCTATTATTTAGTTTATAGCTAAAAAATATATATATATATTTTTTTTCTGCACCCTAAAATATTCCTTTGCCGTTTGCACAGTGAAAAGCTCAATCTTTTCTGCGTGGATGATCAACAGCCAGCGTGCATTGTGTGCCAAACATCCAAGCGACATAAAAACCATGCGTTTAGCCCCATTGACGAAGCTACCCAGGACTACAAAGATCAACTTGAGAAAGCAATGAAACCCTTGAAGGAGAAGCTGGAGTCCTTCAGTAAATTCAAAGAAAACTTTGACAACGCAGCAAAACACCTTGTGGTTCAGGCTCAGCAGACAGAGGCACAGATAAAGGCAGAGTTTGAAAAGCTTCACAACTTTCTACAAGATGAAGAGAGGAGCAGGATTGCTGCGTTGAGGGAGGACGTTGAGAAGAGAAGTCTGAAGTTGAAGACAAACACTGACAGACTGATCAAACACATACATAGGCTCTCTGATAAAATCAGAGCCTTAGAGGAAGATCTGAGGGCCGAGGACATTGTGTTCCTGCAGAACTATAAGGCGTCAGTGGACATTAAAGTTCACCATGCCAGATCCACAGCTGGTCTCTGAGGTGCTGATAGATGTGGCCAAACATCTGGGAAACCTGAGCTTTAAGGTATGGGAAAATATGCAGGAGAAGATCTGCTTCACCCCTGTGATTCTAGACCCCAACAACGCCAACCCAAACCTCCTTGTGTCTAAGGACCTGACCAGTGTAAGGCTCAGTAACATAACACAGCCACTTCCTGACAACTCAGAGAGGTTTGACAAGGTGCTGTGTGTCCTAGGTTCTGAGGGCTTTCATTCAAAAACACACAGCTGGGATGTTGATGTTGAGGACAGCACACTGTGGGCTCTGGGTATTATGAAACAGTGTGACCAGAGAAAGGGATACATCGACTGTGAATCTTGGACATTAACACACTTAAATGGTGAATACACGGCTGAGTGCCTGAAGAAGACGGTGGCTCACCTCAGACTGAAACAGAAACCAAAGATCAGAGTAGAGTTGGACCAGGAAAAAGGCAAGCTGGCATTTTCAGACCCTGACAGCAACACAGCTCTTTACACATTCAGACATTTCACTGAGACATTCTTTCCACTTATTGCCAGTCCTTGTCCTATTAACCCTGTGAGGATTTTACCAATGAAGGTCTGCGTAACAAACCAACAGCAGAGTTACAGTTAATATCAGCTGGTATGCCGTTTTAAACCACAGGAAATATATAATCCTATAAATATGTAACTATCCACCTATCCAAAAAGCCAGTTTTACAATTACCTGTATCTATGCTTGTCTTTTGACAGCAGATTGTGTGTTTTGGAGACCTGAGTGTGTGACAGTCACTTTCCACTTTCACTTACAGCCGCACAAAATTAGCAGCACTTTTCTCTACTTACATTATCTTCTAAAAACTAGTGCACACATTTGCATAATAAAGACAATACTTTTGATTTTGTAATTAGCATTCACCAATCTCTTCAATGTTCTAGTTATTTAAAAATGTGCTTGCTTAATTGGAACGTTGCAAACTGACACTGAATAAACGTATTCCAGAAAATAACTGCTGTGTTGACTTTGTAATCATTGACATATGTCAATACATTTAAAAAAGGAGCAGTTAACAATGTCACAGCGACACACTAATGCAAACATACTGTAAGTCCACCCAATACAATGGTTTAGGATTTCACCGGCCACTCTCCAAGTCACACGGCTAGCTAATATCCTTCATGAGAAAAACTAGGGCTACTGATCAATCACCAAGGATGAAGGAGGCTACATGCTTCACAGTACACCCGTACGCCTACAGTATAAATAATATCACAGTGTAAGGTATCACATTGCCGTGAAAAATTCAACAAGTCTGTCTAGTCACGGTGCCGTCGGTGCGTGTGGCTCAGCCCAGCCCTTATCAACAACTAAGGACTATGTGACAAAGACAGGAAGTGAAGTGGAAGGAACAGCCAGACCGCTGGCTCTACATTGATGTACCTTTTATCACCCAATACAATACAAGCCATTATTAACTGCTACATCTGATTCTACAGAAACAAGACAGATATTAGCTTTAACATTGCTGAGGTTGGGGGCTCAATTCCAGTTCATGGTGGGTCTCATAAACTGCCAATATTAAAACCCATGTCTACACATTACAATAATTCAAACGAACAATCAAAATCAAAAAAACTGTCTAATTAGACAATCAGTAATATGAGCTTTCGAATGCAGTGCCAAATAAATGCTGGTAAGCCATACCTGCAAGCGTGCGTGGGATGGTCAGCAGTGACTGGTGGACCAGGGGGTCGTCAAATGAGTTAACAAGGAGCAGAGGCACAGTAACCTGGACAAGAAAACAGTAGCTTCAGGCATGGCATGATTTAAAGGCCACATTTAAATTAACTATGCACTCCATGTGTGACACATTCACTTATATAGCGTTTTTCCAACCTTCCAGCCACTTACAGCACTCTGCCTCACGTTCACAGTTTCAAACACACACATTCACACACCGATGGCGGTGTCAGCCATGCAAGGTGCCACATGGCCACCGGGAGCAGTCAGGGTTAGGTGTCTTGCTCAGGGACACATCGACACATGGCGAAGAGTTAGCGGGGTTCAAACCAGTAACTTCTTGTAGGGATGGCACGATCCAGTTTTTTTCAGTACCGATACCGATACAGATACCGGTACTTAGGGTATCGGCCGAGACAGAGTACCGATCCGATTCCAGTGTTAAATTAAGTTTTAAGTTAAGTCCAATTGTCACCGACACCGATCCAGCTATTTAAGTCAGTATCGGACCAATTTCCGATCTCAGTATCGTATCAGTGCCATCCCTAACTTCTTGACCACCTGTCGGCCCCGCTCTACCCACTGCGCCACTGTCGTGAATAGTAACTGTAATGACCAGTTACAGTACTACTGTAATACAACAGTCTGACTTCTCACGTTGTAAATGTACTGCACACAGCTCTCTGTCTCGTAGTACTCCTTCAGGGATGTGTAGCCATGGAACTTTCTGCAGTAAGAAAGGAGTTTGATAAACATCAGCAATGCAGAGACTTACAAGATGAACATTTGGGATGCGTTCAAGTAATCGTGGATTTGTTAAAAGCTATAACATGCATAACTTCTTACCTCATGATGCTGTCATCGATTTGCATGAGAGAGGTTGCTGTGTGTAACCTTCCCAAGTCTCCCTCTTCCATATTGCTGGAGCTCATACCAAACAAACTGACTCTGTTAAACAATGGAGACATTAACATTATTTATGTATCAGCAGGACACTGAATAGTTTAACCATTGTTATTTTCTTAAGGAACAGTGTGGGACCTCAAATCAACCTTGACCAGTTACAGCGCTACAGTGATGACTATGGTTAACTGTTTCATGACTGGAATAGCAACAACAACAATAGCACCTGTGTGACAGGATGATCCTCTTCAGGTTGGCTGCCAACACAAAGTTGTAAAGTCTTCTGCATTGGCCCCACTGAAGGAAGGTCTCTTGGGCCCTGAATGGATAGATGAACGGATGGACATACAGATAGACAAAATATTTATGCTAAATATGCGTTGGATGACCATGATGCATCATTTTGGAAGATTAAGGAAATGTTTTAGGCAAGAACCAATTTCAAGTGTCACCTTATTTGAGCAGGGTTTACCGAGTAAACCATGCAACCAAAGATTAATCAGTCTAATAGTCTAACGACGTAGCCTGGTTCAGGCTTCCGTGCTATTAGCGCCTATAAAGACCGTTCAGCCCATACAAAACAACGTTTTGGCCTCACCAAAGGACCTGCCAACTCCTGTCTACCAACCTGAGGGCACTGTATCCTTGACAAACGCTGACACAACAGAGAACTCGGTCCTGGTTGGCGTGGTCCTCTCCCAGGAACTTACACACTATGTTGCCCCCCAGACTGAAGCCCACCGCCAATAATAAGGTCTCGGGGAATGCCCGCTTGATGTATGCCACCATAGCAGCATACTCCCACGTACACCCTGGAAGGGACAGAGAGTCGGTGTTACCATTGTTTGTGCAAATACATCAGCTTTTTTATATACAAATTATTATAAGGCGAACTGCTCAGTGCTCAAATATAGCAGGATAAGCATGCACACAGAAACTTTGCAATGCTCGTTTTAGTGCATGTCAGAGCACATATCCATAAGTAACCCCTTTAAATTGAGCTAATCTCATCGTTTGCAGCTGTTTCACACTTCTCTTTAGCCAGACACAAAGCCTCATACAATTTTTAGCCAGACACCAAGCCTCATACCATAAGTGAACATGCGTGGTGATGTTAGCTCAATGTTGGGCAGGGCACCCAGGTGGTTGAGCACAGCACACCTGTAGCCTTGCCTCTGGGAGTGGTCAACAAATGTCCGAATGTAGTTCTTCTCACTATGGTTAGCAATGCCTGGGCAGATTACCATGGTGACGTCGTCTGTGTAAACACACATGCCAACATACAGTATAAACACAACTCTGCAGCATATACACATTCCCCTGTGTGTGTAGGTGTGTGTGTGTGTTTGTCAAGTTAATTGGCTGCTGAAAGCAATGACATCTTTCCTCTTGGGTGTTCATTAGTAGTCTTACTTTCTATGCCTGGCACAGACTAGTCTCTAGTTGTGATTCCCTCAGAGGCCGGTGTGGGATAAAACATGTTTGGTTCTAATTCTGCTTTTAATATAACATTAACCAGATACACAATATAGACTAGATCAGAGCCATGTACAGAGAGAGTCACGTCGTCTCCGTTGATTTCAATGGACAGTTTTTTCACTGTAATGGCGGACCGTGGAGCCTCAAAATAGTTCCCGTAAGTTAGCCTAAATACTAAAAGTACCTTATAAATTATATTTTATATGTAAATTGGTGCATTTATTGACTACTAATTACCAAACATTTTTGTTATATATCTCTAGATATATATTTAAATTGCCCACAAAGCACTTCCTGGAACTTTTTTGCTATAGGATTTGCCTCTCCGTGAAACATGTGACCGTTGAACATTTCAAACTTCCGTTGGTGTAACTCTCTCTTTCCATGGCTCTGGTCTAGACTATATTTTACCCTATTGACCTAAAAATAAGAAAGCTATTCATGTTACTTAAAATATTATAGAACTAATATTACATGTGTTGATCTAAATATGATTGGCGTCCTCCAGACAAACGACACCTGACTCACCTCCTGTGCTGTGTTCCCCGATCGGTTCAAAGAGGTCAAAGGTTGCCGTGGCCCCGTCCTGCATGGGGAGAAACTTGCGGACCCCACAGGGCGATGGGGTGTTAACGCGGCCCATCTTACCGTACAGAGCGGTTTGAAGATGGCCGCTTTTACCCCACAGCAAGGGAGGAAGGTACCTGATGGACAAGGGCACATCTCAATATTGACACACGCAGGCAAGCTTAGCCTTCCCCCATACGGTGTAATGCTTTCCTCAAGCAACATTAGTGTACATTACCCGAGAGGCCCTGTTTATATTTTTGAAGGTCTACAGTATTTCTGTCTATGTATACATATATATCTATAGTACTTATATTAGCCTGCCTTTGGGTGTGCCTATGTACATTTGCACGGTCCAGAGCTGCACACGTTCATGAATCGTGAACATGTGCCCTGTCAATGATGTGATGGCAACAAACTTCAACTGTTAAGTCCATATGGAAAGATTTGCCTAAATACTGAGAAAGCAAAATACCTCGAGTCTGATACAAATGTGTGACGGAGCAGGTTAAGGGAGGGTTGTTTGTTTCCATGTGAAATTTGGGCCTGTAAAGCACTTTCAGACTGTAATGTGATTAAAGGCTATATATAACCAAAAAAAAGTTTACTTGCAATATTGACTAATGTTAGCATTTTTAAGATTTTATAGGGCTACTTATCATCTTTGGTGGACATAAAAGGCATCACTAGGCCTACCTGAGCTTTCCCACACAATTGTCACACCCGAGACCAGATCACAACATGGAACAAAAAGGCATAGGCCAAATCAACATAGTGTCTCAAATGACAGATAGCAGCAAAACGTAAGAAAAGCTCTGAGAATGCAGCTTTGACACCTACTCTTTAGTCAGCATGAGGCAGGACTTGAGCACATAGCGGTTTAGCGGGGTGTCCTGATAAGTCACATCTGGGGGTGCGGTGGCACTCTTTAGGTTGAGACAGCGGACGATAATATAGAGCGCTGTGGCTATTGCTGCTAGCTTCATGCCATCAAACATAGCTGGCAGCTCAGAGCCAATAGTGTGGACATCGCTCTCACCAATGGTGGCCATTGTAGACCAACAGGGAGATGACTTACTGTATGGTTATAAACAGAACAAATTAAGGGGGGTTATGCAATATGTCTGTATATACTGTAGATTTAAATATTAAGATATTTCACAGTGGTGTGGCCATTGTTACAAACTTACTTTGTCACTTTAATAGTTTAATAGTTAAAATTGCCTTCTTGGAAAGACTTGGTCCCAAACGTGACAACGTTCAGTGCTGAAAAACATACAAAGCACTTATTACAAAACTAAATTACACAGTAACTCTGTATGTTTTTGATAAATAGGACTACAGAGAAAAAGAATAATTCAAAACATACAGCCTGAGACTGCACATACATGTATGATGAGGGTGTGTTACAAGGTAGAATCAGGAGGGTGTGTTACAAGGTAGAATCAGGGTAGAATATATGGAATGAAGAATGAAGGGAGGGAGGGAATAACAGAATGGCCAATAAGCCTTGGACAAGGTTTTTTAGTTAAATTCCACACGAGGGCCTAACTTTAGACAAGTTTGAGCAAGACACAAAACTCTGCTCAATGAGCTGGAGCTACAGTAGCCCATGGCCTGCCTCTTCATCGCAACTAGTGCAATTTCGATTGCTCACTAAAATAGGCCTCTCCTGCTAGGATCATATAAAAAAAACGAATGATAAAAAAAGAACTAATAATGAAATCTGATGTTTCAATAGGCTATGTTGTTGCATAACATTAGTTGCACAATGGCTAGTGCAACTGTCCGGAACTATCTGAATAGTGTAGTCTACCGGTACTGTTAACAACATAGGAAGTAAGGAAGATACATTTACATTCACACACACGGCGGTTATAGCCTACCATTTTTTGTCTTTACGATACTAATCAATCTTGTCGGTAACAGTCCATTTGGTTGTTGATATGCTCTGTGTGCAACGCCTATGTTTACAGCTGGGATCGGTGCTAACCAACGGAGTAACCAAAGTAAACTAAACGAACGGCTCTGGTAGGACGTAGTCGATTCCCGCATCAAATGAACTAACGAGAATTAACATACAGCGCTTTTCATTGGACGAAACTGGGCGAAACTGTTTTCTGCTGCTGCATGACAGTAGTGACCCATGGGCCATCTGACCGCACCTTCATATCCTACGTTGTTGTTAATTATATTTATTATGCCTAGCTTTATCAAACTCACTTAATAGCAATATGACAGTTATTCGTAGGTCATTGGATTTCAAAGTGGGGGCCGCCAGGCGGCGCCAGGGGGTCCTCAGCATATTAAGTGGATTAAAAGAGAACCAAAAAACAAAACAGAACAAAACAAAATATCCATCCATCCATCCATCCTCATCCGCTTATCCAGAGTCGGGTCGCGGGGGCAGCAGCTCCAGCAGGGGAC
>JAODTR010071701.1:0-15682 GCA_025399935.1 Amblyopsis rosae | reverse complement strand
TGTTCCAAAACAACCAGGGGAAGAAGACCATTGATGTGTACTGGATATCTGATGATGGAGGTGATGGGGCTCATTCACCAGACTATTAGACTGTTGGGGGAGCAGATGAAGTAGTATATGAAGTAAATGGGAGTCCACATCTTCTGTATTTAACTTACTACTTTGAGTACACATGCTGTAAGTCCTGCTGGTAAATGGTCTACATTTATATAGCTCTATTTCTAACCTTCCGGCCACTTAAAGCGCTGTACAGTATAGCCTCAAATTCACCCATTCACACACATTCATACACCGATGGTGATTGCTGGCATGCAAGGTGAGACCAACCACCGAGAGCAGTTCAATTTAGGTGTCATGCCCAAGGACTCCTCGACACTTGAGGTGAGGAGTTAGCTTGGATCGAACCAGCTAAAAAGTAAAAGTAAAATGTCTAACTAAGTCCCCAATAAAACACATTTGCAAATGTTTTCTTCTTTAAAGACCACAATTACTTATACTATATACAATAGTACTCATTGAATATGTAAATGTGGTCTTTAAAAATGTTAAACATTTGCAAATGTGTTCTAGGCAGAGCTAAGTAATGTTTTAGTTTTTCAAAAATAGGTCTTACATGAATGTCAAATACTGTATATGAAAGTAAATTCACGGGTGCCATTGTGTGTCCTTCCCTGAAGGCCTGACACTACTGGTGCCCTACCTGTTCACCAGGAGGAGGCGCTGGCGGCAGAGCAAGGTCAGAGTCTTCATCGTAGGAGATGAAATTAATGCGGAAGAATGCCGTAAAGAGTGGGTTCCTCTCTTAACCTTGATTTATCTTTTAGATTTTTTAGGTTGACTGTACTCATGCTGATGTTTGGGGATTGCTTTTATTAGGATGCTTTTTATGCTGACGAGGTTCCGCTTGGACGTTAGTGAGGTCATCGTTATGACGGACAGCGAGATGCCCCCGCAACCCAAAAGGTGTGTTACGTTTTCAGTGTTAAGGGACAAATTATTCCCATTTTCAAATGTTGACACAGTTTCTTGAGGTTTTACTGCAATATCTTTGACATGCTTAGGTGGAAATATCACATAAATTGCTGAAAGACTTGTATACAGATATAGGCTACCCAAACAAAACTGACTGAATTGTCTGATTTCAAATGTTGTGGCTAGGTAGACACTTGAGATATCCAAATGTAGCACTGAAAATCCTGAAATCTATATTTTATAGAAAATTGCCCTTTAGATACAAGAATAATGTGAATCTAAAGGAAGATTTTATATTAGCAGTAGGTCTGTGAAACGTTTAACATTTTACTTATTACTTATTATACAATATATCCCTAAAAATAAAAGCTGAAGACAAATATATCACAAAGACAAAAGAAAATTAACACATTCCCAACACAACTGTAATTAATAACCCATTGTTAAATATGTAATTGTCTTTTTACTGTTCTACAGCTTAGAGAGGTTTGAGAGCATTGTCGCCCCCTTCAGGCTGAATGAAGAACAGCAGGAAGGTTTTTCCATTGAGGAGCTAAGACGTCAGTGGCCCTGGAAAATATCTGACAAAGAGCTGGAAGCCCTCAGAGTCAAGGTACAGTATTTCTTGTTAATAAATCCTCATTGTGCTGTGTGTACTGTGTGCACCTATGTGCTCTTTATTGTGGCGAATCAAATCTAAAATATTTCTAAAATTTTAAAAATATCTTCCACACTTTACAGTCTGAGAGAAAAGTAAAGCTGAATGAAATAATCCGAAGGAATTCACAAAGTACTGCTCTCATTCTAGTGTAAGTATGAAACATACAACATAATTGAATTATAATAAAATTGTGACTTTTTTCTTGGTAAAGTGGAAATAAATGTGTGTTGTTGTGTTAAGATCACATTGCTAAATATTAAAGTGCTGTAGCCTACAATGTGATGATGCTTATAGAGGATGATGAGCCCCAAAAAGATGTTGATTTGCCACCATTGTCAACAGCATTTGCTTTCAGAAAGACAGATTGTGTACTGTAGATTCAGTGGACATTTTAAACCTATTGGATTAAGCAAAATTATCGAGAAGAGGGTTTGGACGATTGTCAAACCTCAGATTGAAGAACAACAATGTGGATTCCGTCCTGGTCGTGGAACAACGGACCAGCTCTTTACGCTCCCAAGGATCCTGTAGGGGGCCTGGGAGTATGCCCTTCCGGTCTACATGTGTTTTGTGGATCTGAAGAAGCCATATGACTGGGTCTCTTCAGAGATAATGTAGGAGGTGCTGCAAAAGTATGGGGTGAGACGGTCCCTTTTAAGGGAAATTCAATCCCTGTACGCCCAAAGCGTGAGCTTTGTACGGATTCCCGGCAGTAAATCGGACTTGTTTCAGGTGGGGGTTTGTCTCCGCCAGGGCTGCGCTTTGTCACCAATCCTGTTTGTGATATTCATGGACAGGATATCGAGGCGTTGTCGTGGTGGGGAGGGGTTGCGGTTCGGTGATGATCGCTGCTTTTTGCAGATGATGTGATCATGATGGCATCATCGGTCTGTGACCTCCAGCACTCACTGAATCGGTTCACAGCCGAGTGTGAAGCGGCTCGGATGAGGATTAGCACCGCAAAATTGGAGGCCATGGTTCTCAGCAGGAAACTGACTGAGTGCCTACTCCGGGTAGAGAATGATTCCTTACTCTAAGTGAAGGAGTTTAAGTACCTCGGGGACTGGTTCGCGAGTGAGGGGACTATGGAGCGGGAGACTGGCCGGAGAGTCGGAGCAGCGAGAGCGGTATTGCAATCGCTTTACCGCCTTGTTGTGACAAAAATAAACCTGAGCCGGAAGGCAAAGCTCTTGATCTACCAGGCAATTTTTGTTCCTACCCTCACCTATGGTCATGAAGGGTGGGTCATGACCGAAAGAACAAGATCACGGGTACAAGCGGCCAAAATGGGTTTTCCCAAAAGGGTGGCTGGCATCTCCCTTAAAGATAAGGTGAGAAGCTCAGCTATCCGCGAGGAATAGAGCCGCTGCTCCTTTGCATCAAAAGGAGCCATTTGACTTGGTACGGGAATCTACCTAGGATGCCCCCCGGGCGCCTTCCTTGGGAGGTGTTCCAGGTGCACGTTGGGCTGGGAGGAGGCCTCGGGGAAGGTGGAGAGATTAAATCTCCATACTGGCCTGGGAATGTCTTTATATCCCCCAGTCAGAGCTTGCTAGTGTGGCTTGGGAAAGGGAAATTTGGGGTCCCTTGCTTGAGCTGCTGCCCCCGCGACCCGACTCCGGATAAGCGTGAGAAGATGGATGGATGGATTTATGGAATGTAAAATATATGTACAGAAACGGCTATATTGAACGTACCCAGAGAGATGCAAATATAGTTCCAGCGACAGGCTTGTTGAGTAATGTTCAACAACAAAGTGATTGTTCATAATAGTTCTGGAACCCAGGTTTGTTGAGTCAATAGTTTGTCACCTTGATGTCCATTGTTTCCGCGGACCAGTAGTGTACAGTCCTTTGTGCTGTGTACTACATTACCAGTGATGAATGATGAGCCAGGTGTTCTACAGTTTGTGTGTGACCATGTCATAAATGTGTTCACCCAGGAGCCTTCCAGTGCCTCAGTGTGACTGCCCCAGCGCTCTGTACATGGCCTGGCTGGACACGCTGACCTTTGGCCTCCACTGTCCTACTGTGCTGATACGAGGCAACCAGCAGAACGTGCTGACGTTTTATTCTTAGTGAGCCCTGCTTCATTACCACGTCAAGCATATATATATATATATATATATATATATATATATGGTTAGCTTTTTGCACAATTCAAGCTTTCAAATGGCTTTTCATGTCTGTATAAAGATTGTTTATTGCTTGTGGCATGCAATATGGAATTAATCGTCTTCCTGGCTAGCAACAAAATTATTCACAATACAATATGTTATTCGCTATAGTGTGTGTACAGTATATTGATAGAGACACTCCTCGATTTGTGGAGAGAATGAATCAGCGTTCTTGGCAGGCATTCTTGTCTACTCCCCTCCAAACCTTACTCATAATCACATTCCCCCAGGTTATGTTTGAAACATAACTGTTTAATATAGGAAGTGAGCTGGGGCAGACATTTAGGGCTTTTGGGGCATTTTTACAAAACTGAGGATTGTACCTTTGCAGAAATGTAATTTACATTTTCATTAATACATGTTGCATTAGATATTTTACCAAAACATTATGCTGTTTTGAAATTAAACACCAATGCAATGCATTATAATAAATATTCAAATGGTAATGGAATAATTAATGCTTATATTTATCAAATTCATAGGTCCCCAATCTTAAAAAAAGTTTTTTCCAGTCTGACGGGACCTAAATGTGCTGGACAATTTATGTCGCTTAGCCATAATTCTTCATCCAGTTCAATTCAGATGTGATTTCTGGATATAACAAATAATCTATGACAATACTTGACTCCTTATCAAGTAGCCAATCAAGACAGGGCATGTTTAAACAAAGTCTGAATGCCAACTGCAATTGTTTGTCTAGAATGGAGAAATACAGTATATATCCAGAATGAGGAATTGTAATATTAAGGTGTATTTAAAAGGAACTTCAAAAAGACATTGAAACACAGAACTTATTTCAAGCATGATTTATTTGTGTTATTTTGTGCAAAGCACATTTTCTTTGCTGATTTTTATTGTGAGGAGTTTGCTCTGTATTGAAGCTTTATTAAACTGAAGACCAAAACTTTTGTCTTGTCTTGCAATGTCACTTCACAAGCTACATAATGTGTTGCACTCTGCACCATAGAAACTCTCCATTAAAAACTATTTCTGATATAGCCGGTGACATGGGTGTCAATCAAAGGAATTAGCAGCTGATTGGACCAGCTTTAATTGATTCAGAACAACAAACTAATGGTGATAATCAAACACGAGCAATTGCACTAGCAGGTGACAAAATACATTTCAACAATTCTGAACAAAAACAATAGGATCTTGAACACACATACTGACATGGATGTGGTATGGTATTATACATTAAATGTATATTGCTCAAGTCGAAAGCAATGTTAGTTTCTCCTCTGTGTTAGACCTGATGGTCATTAGTCTTGTAGGACCAGCACAGATTATAATCAATAATAATGGCAAAAATAATTGCTCAAAGCACGCATCCATGACGTGCAGTGATGACATCCCGCCAAAAACGGATACTTTATTGCTCTAGGTGACTTAAAAAAAAAAAAAAACATACTCACTGACTAAAATCAACACTGTGATGCCGTATGTGATACGGCTCTGTTGGACTGCCTGATATAAACTAACAAACATTTTTGATCAATACCACAGAGTCTACGTGCTTCAATGTTGGGGTCCGCTGCCGAGACTATCCACATGGATGTTCCAGGCTATGAGTCAATAAAAACATGAAGATATTTGTATAAGGACACACGTGAGATGGTTCCATAATGGATGACAACTGGCTTGGTCGACAACACCCCTTTGGTCAAACACCATCTCTTTACTATTTTTATCATTCAAGACAAGGTAGTTATCCTCACATCATTTCACAAATCTTTCTATCTGAATTGCAGCTCAATAGTTCGCTCACTTATATTGGGTAAAAGGACAGGCGAAATGACACAACCCTGAGTAGAACACATACTCAAACTTCTAGGCTCTGAGAGAGTACCATTAACACTGACCTATTGTTTACGGTTTGTTGAAAACGAGTGGCCCCATCTGAGAGGTTGGACATTGAGGTTACTTAGCTTCCTAATTGGCCAATCCCAATCCCCCCCCCCTTTCACCTGTCCAACCTAGTTACTTGATTACAGTCACGATTGATGGAGAAGATGGAAAGAGAGTTAGAGAATAGCCTGTTTGGAGAGAACAACATACAATAGGTTTAAGTGACATTTTCCATAAGCTGATTTCGCTCTCTACACATACAGTAAATGGAAGTTCTGTAAACATGTTTTTCCTAATGACCCCTACCCAAATACACACACATGCACAAAGGGTCATGTCCCCTATAGTCAATTGTTATGATTTATAACTCCCACCTACAATGAGCAATGTTGGTTGTAGGAACTCTCAAAAGTTCACAGTCCAATAGTCACAGCAAATACAGTATGTTTTGTTCTTTGACAAACTGGCAAACTGGAAGGAATATTGTACTTAAATTCAAGTTAAACGTGTTACAAATTGACATCCATATCTGCTGTATCTAGGTTAGGGCTGTACAATTAATAACATTTTGATCAGGGTTCCAGGTTTTCAATTCCAGCTCCTAATAATCACAAAAACAAAAAACAAGAATAATTTTTTTGCACCTTGCATGTAAACTTTTGTCTTGTGTTCTTCTAATGCACATTTTTGCTCTTCCTGGGATGAACGTGGAAGTATTTAGGGAACATTCACAGTTGAAGGTGTTTTCACTGTTTCATTGTTTTAATGCAGTAAATGCAACATCTTTCCAAAGTCAATGAGTAGCCTGAATCGTGATAAATTACCGTGATTTCAATATTGACCAAAATTATTGTGATTATGATTTTTTTTACCCCCATAATTGAGCATCCCTTTATCTAGGAGGTCATGTACTGTATAATTTAGGATTATTGATGGGAATACATTAAGGTGGAAATGTTTGTGGAAATAAGAGTGCTGGTTATTTTTCCTGTGCGTACCACTATTGACACTGATAGGTCAACAGTTCCCAGGATCTGCAGGCGAAAGCCATAAACATGCAGGTCAGTCACAGGACAGAGCTGGACATTCTCGTGGTATCAATCAACCATTTATGTAAATCAAGATCTTAACTGGGTTTCTGTAAGGAAATGAGAATGCAAGGGTATGTTTGCATCGTTTCTGCCCAGGAGGATGCCGTGTGCAATGCAGTACGCAAGGCAGGGGAGGTGGGGAACACAAAAGGGAGGGATGTGTGGTGGTAAAGGTATAAATTTAATGAATGGGGTTAGTTCCTGAATAAAGTAAGTGGTCGGTCAACCGTTGGACAACGTTGCACATTTTGCAATACTCTGTGTAAGCCTTTTTTTTTTAAACTTTTTTATGTAAACATTTTACAGTGTTTCTTTACAATTATTTGATTAACTCTACCAGCTGTGGTATTATTCGCATATGCGCTGATTAGACCATATTAACCTGAAACCAAGCTGTCTATTACATTCGTATGTTTAGTACATTGTTTGTCTTATTAGTATTTTGGCCTAATCTCAACCATAGCATATCATGTATTAATAGCAATGGATCTACTTTTTTTGTATGTGGCACTGGTGCTGCAGTGACAGATGTCTGCTTTTGTTATTTTGTAGGCTTGCATAGACACTAATGCAGAAGACAATATATGTATGCTAGGATGTATTCTATAATTACAGCATTCTAAAATGCGCCAAATATGTTGCTAATAGCATCACCCATAATGACCAGAATGTGTGTAATTCTGCAGACAGGTTGTGGGGACCCATAATGGGACAGTTCAAATCCACACCAGAAGACACATCTGCTCCCCAGGTACACTTTTCCGGCAACGAAGACGCTCCACCGAGATACTCATCACACCATTTTGACATCCCTGATGGAGTTGTCGTCAGTGACTCGAGTGTTGATTGGACGCCGGGGCGCCGGGACTCGATGCAGGAGCTGCGGAGGTCGTCCATCTACAGCACGATGGACTTCATGCCACGGCGGGACTTCTACGCCAACACGCTGAAAGGACCCCAGACAAAAAGCCGTCCTTCCCTGGAGGCCCTTCGCAAAGCATTCCACGTAAGCAAAACTTTATCCACATCTCAATTGAACAAATGTATTTAAACAAAATGTTAATTGAATAAATTAAGTACTCCATGTATTCCCACGTGCAAGAAGGGTGAGATGATTCCCATATTAATATAAAAATGTAAAGAATACTGCGATGTATTGATGGATTTATGGAAAGTCACATCTTTGCTTTTCGCACAGGAGGCGAATATGCCAAACCACACAATTGATCCTGTAGATGTCCCAGCCGCAGAGGGTGAATCTGAAACAACAACGGTCGTAAAGAAGGGGAAAGACCCCATTAGATTTGGCTGGGTGACTGGAGTCATGGTGAGAGAGGAACATGTATTGGTCCACACACGGTTGAATGGGCATGCACAAATACAGATGAATACTCAGATGATCACTCGGCTCAGCCTGTGAGCCACATGCTGCATTGAAAAAGTGACCTTGCCCTCTCGTGACAGATTCGCTGCATGCTGAATATCTGGGGGGTCATTCTGTTCCTCCGCCTATCCTGGATCACCTCCCAGGCAGGCATCGGTGAGTTCTCACTGGAATGTACAATATACTATTCGTAGAACCACAAACAATGGGAGTTAGCTATAACGCATGCAAGATAGAAGTTATTTTCAATTTCCTGTGTTGCATTGTAGTATTCTCCTTATTTTGAAATGCAACGGTGGGTTTCTTATGGGTGATATATTTGGTCATCACCTAAAATACTAAACAATAAATGTTTTAATAATTTTTATAGGTGTAGTGAGTCAAATCTAATATCATTAAATAAAATTTTCCTAACACTAAAACTTCCACATAAATTTTACATAAAATAATTAGTGCTTACTGCATGCCTTCATAACAAACTTAACAATTATCATACAAATAAGTAATCAACATTAACCCCTATGTCACAATGACTTACACACACACATTATTACATTAAGTGATGGCGCACACATGGAACATACTGAAGGTGCAATTTCACAAGGGCTGATCATTTTGTGCGCCTCCCACAGTGTTAACCTTCGTGATTATTTTGATGTCAGTGGTTGTGACAACAATAACTGCCCTCTCCATCTCTGCCATCTCCACCAATGGGAGGGTCACTTCAGGTCAGTAAATCACCTGTCTATGGGTGCTTGGGAACATTAATAAATGAGTTAATGTATTTATTGTGTTTATTAAAAATGTGTTTCATTAGTGTTCATCTCTCTAATATTGAGATATTATGGTGTTATTATTGTATTGTGCATGCATCATATTTAAAAATATCTTATTGCACAACATCCAGGTGGGACATATTTCCTGATCTCTCGAACACTTGGCCCTGAGATTGGGGGAGCGATAGGGTTGATCTTCTCCTTTGCCAATGCTCTGGCTTGTGCCCTGAACACTGTGGGCTTCGCAGAAGTCGTCAGAGATCTTCTTAAGGTATGAGTCATGACTGCTAGTTAGGCAGCTCTTTAAATATTGTGTGTGTAATATATTGTTTCTTCCTTCTCATGTATGGATATTAATTGTTTGATTAGGTAATTTTTGTAGAAAGTCACATTCATAATGAATGCCATATTTGTCAAAAATGTCAATATAATTAAAGAGAAAGATGTTACAATGATGATACAATTAATTCATTTGTGGGGAAAAAACTTTTCTGAAAAGGTTTTGACAGTATGAAATCAAAATCCAACTAGATTTCACAGATCACTTTTTTGTTTTGTTTTTATAAGACGTTTTGCATATTGTGTCCCCTTTATCAGAATTGGGGTTGTGCAGAATGTGCTTGAACTGTTGTTTGCGATAACACAGGACTTCAATTCTGTCATGGTGGATGATCTCAACGACGTCCGTATTGTGGGTGCGGTTACAGTGACCATCCTACTGTTCATTACCCTGGGTGGAATGGAGTGGGAGTCCAAGGTTAGAGGATGCGCGTAACTACATTTAACTGTGCTGTCCTTGTATCCATCACATCTGACCCTTTACTTTCCTCTCCCCTCCCTCTCAGGCCCAGTATATGTTCTTTGGGGTTCTCATGATCTCGTTCGCCAACTACTTTGTGGGCACGGTGATCCCACCCCTTCCAGAGAAACAGGCCGTAGGAATATTTGGTTACCGCGGTGAGTTGCAAGGGCCGGTATGGTCTTAAGGGGTAGTGTGTAAGATCTAGGATCATTTTGATACACTTGTGGCCGCCACTTTTTGATCTGTGTTGGACTGTGGTGATATTTTACACATGCTGCTGTTCAGTGTCTTCATATGGTTGACACAGTTTTCCATGCTTGCCTGAGGTTCATTACAAACAGTAAAGTCTCCGAGTCAGCACTGTGACACTGGTACGCCTTTGTAAAAGGCAATTCTGGGTATGCTCCCATAAGTGGGTTTTTTTTATGCAGACATTTACCAGGCAATATACTTTGCGTCCCAGAACTTTGATCTGCTCTCAAAAACCCACCTAGAAATGGGAAAAATGTAATCGGTTGACTCTGCACAAATTCAATAAGACTGAAATTAACTAATGAATTGCTAAATGCATTCATATCTCAAATTAAAGCACTGGAGTCAAATTCTAAATGTTTTTAAATGTAAATGTAAATGTAATGTTTTTAAATGTGAGCTGTTCATGGCTACTAAAATGATTTAAGTCTCATCATTAACATCTTAACATCAAGGCAAGAATAGCACAATTCAACTAAAGTGTTAAACCACTGAGAGCTGACAACCCTGCTATTTTATCATATTCCTGTGTGGCTGGCTTAGTACAGTTTTGAGCAAGACCATATCAACAAGAAAACAGCCATAGTCCGCCAGCCAATATCAACGCCATATGAAACGATGCAGGCTATGGTTTGCAGGCAACTGTAATGTGTCAGGTGCAGCGAGTGCACACCAACCATAAACAGGGAGTAGACGAACGATCCTTGCTCGGCGGCGTTTTAGAAACACAGTTAGAGGAAGGCAACCTAATAGAGAACAGAGCACACAATCCGCACACATCAACATAGAACACTTAGAACACAAGCAAGTGTTCTACCGGACGGACACACACCGGCTGTCCAACAAAGTCCTTATGCTCCATTTGCAATTTGCATAATAGCGGTTTACTTACCAGTCCAGAAGAAAATTTGAGTCAGCAAATACAAATGATTTTCAAAATGAATGTAATCTGAGCAGAGAAGTGGATCTGAGTAGACTATATGTTGTCATCTTCACCAGGTGAGATCTTCGTAGATAACCTGCTACCAAGCTACAGAGGGAGCGAGGGAAACTTCTTCACATTGTTTGCTATCTTCTTTCCTGCCACCACTGGCATATTGTCTGGTGTCAACATCTGTGGAGACCTCAGGGTAGATATCAGTCAATCATGATATGTACTCTCATGCAAGAACCTTAGGGTATCGTATTGTTGGTAAATTCAACACTAAATGATGGTGCGTTCATGAGCATCGTGAATTGACATTACTTAACAATATTGCCATAAAGGATTCACAAAAATTACATTTTAGAACAAGAAGACACATCAGTCCCATTATTCATTTAAACTTAGTTTATGTAATATTACATTATCTGTTAGGGTTGTTATTAGTTGTACTGTAAAGTTTTTATATATATATTATATATATATATATATATATATATATATATATATACAGTGTATAATATGTATATATTTTGTTAAAGATATTACCTGCAAAGTCAAATGACCAAGTATTAAATGAACATTTATGGATGTCTCTCAATGCATTCGCAAGATATGTGCCTGATTATTATTAACTGTTAACTAACATTCTGGAAATCAAACTTTTTTTTATAGTTTCATGTGAGCCATGACCAATATGACTCACCAAAATGTATTATTGCTTTGAATGTCTTACAGGACCCAGAGAGTGCTATTCCCAAAGGCACACTTACTGCCATTTTTGGAACTACAATGAGCTATTTGTTAATTGCTGTAACTTCTGGTGAGATATTTCAAATTGCTATGTCCGTTAGAAAGAGTTAAATATGCCTGTGGATGAAAAGTGACTAGCTAAATTAGCATGTATCACATAACAAAAACCTAAATGTAATGAGTTATATCTCTTTTGTTCTATTTTGATATGTGCACTTTGACCTCCAAGACCACTAAATGTCCTTTCAACGACCGAAAGCTACTTTACATTTTATTTTTTTAAAACAAGGACCAAAGCCCTAGCTCAAATAAACCCTATAGTAAAACAGTCCAGATTTGGTAGGTCATCTTCAAATCCAGTCTGACTTTTCAATTAAAAAATATGTGTCCAGGTGGGTATTTCAGTCAGTATCAGCAGCAAAGTGTTTAGAAAAATTTCCCTAAATGGGTCTTGCTCTGATTGGTTTAAGATGGTGCTAGTAGGAGATAAGACCATTTTCATTGGCTTTCTGTTTAGTTGAAGGTGGTGCCAGTTAATGATTTGTTTTACTCCAGCTTTGTGACAGTGTTCAAACTTATTGCAGAGAGTAAACAATGGTGGGGGGTGGGGTTGCAGAATGAGTGTACTGTACCAATAATTGTATAGCAACACATATGAGCAAATTTCTTCCAGGAGCTACTACGGTGAGGGATGCCTCTGGCATCTTGAATGACACACTGACTCCAAATGCCACTGGTCCCTGTTTGGGACTGGCTTGTGATTTTGGATGGAACTTCACAGACTGCATCAGTCAACAGAACTGTCAATATGGCCTGGCCAACAATGTGAAGGTTTGAATTGATCTTATTTCTTTTATGAACGTGTTAGTTCCACACTTTCTAAAATGCCTTACAGGAATGTTATGTTTTATTTTGCTTAAAATGGAGGTGCATTGAAATCAGCATTAACATCTTAAAAAGTGTTTGTTTTATAAGGAGTAATTTAGTGTGCTTGTTTAAAGATCATTTATAATTGAACATATACTGTCATATGATTTTCATTCAAATGAAACTGCCTGCCAACAGGTCCTCGGCCAACTGTCAGGTTTCTACTACCTCATCACTGCTGGTGTGTTTGCAGCCAGTCTGTCATCTGCACTGGGTTTCCTTGTGTCTTCCCCTAAAATCTTTCAGGTAAGTTCACCATAGCAACCACACATTTTAAATCAAGGTATGTATTGTATTGACATGTATATTTAAATATATTGTAAATACTGTACACACTATACTATATAATGTAATATAATTAAAGAATATAACAAATTTTTTTCCAGTGTCTGTGCAGAGACAACATCTACCCCTACATTGGAGTCTTTGCAAAGGGTTATGGGAAAAATAATGAGCCTCTCCGGGCCTATATACTCTGCTTCATCATTGCTATGGCGTTTATTCTGATTGGTAGGTGGTAATAATATATTTTTATATTAATATAATAAAAAAAGTTACAAAAAAGTAAAAAAAAACACATTTGAGTCTGATTGACTTTTGTGATTAATTAATTCAGGCTAACTCAAATGTTGAACAGTGTGTGTACTGTATGTGGTTTCAATATGGATGTGTCTTGTTTACCTTTGCCCTGCTTTGGGAATAGTGTTTAAACTAAATAAAATTCCTATGTATAGCCATATAGTTCTATGTGTATCTGCTACATTGTGGGTTTATATTTATTCTTTCAAGGGCTGCTCATGAGTGTATTTTAAGGAACTATGGCTAATTTTCTCTTAACCAAAACATAAAATGCAAAACACCACAGATTTCCTGCGTTGTTCCTACAGGGAAACTGAACACCATCGCTGCTTTGATATCCAACTTTTTCCTGTGTTCCTATGGCCTCATCAACTTTAGCTGCTTCCACGCCACCTTAACTAACGCCCCTGGTAAATGATCTAGCAACATGTGTGGTGCTAACAAAAACACAATATACTAAAATAGTAAGAACTAGTAAACTTAAATATTCACTTGTCGTGTGTTCTATTTACACCTGCTGCAACATGTCTTTGCTGCACTTTGCTGCCCCCTACAGGCTGGAGGCCATCATTTCGATTTTACAATAAGTGGGTATCTCTGTTTGGGGCAGTGCTGACAGTAGTACTGATGTTTGCCTTTACCTGGTGGGCTGCTCTGGTCACGTTCTGTATCCTCTTCTTCCTGTATGGATACGTCTCCTACACAAAGCCAAGTAAGCAGCTATAATGAATAACAAAATACCGTTGTACATAAATATAAAACGCACGTAGCCTAGCAGTTGGTCTGGTTGGCTTCCAGCAGGAATGTTGTTTGGATCCCACGCGCCCCCATGTTTGTTTCTCTCCCGATATGCCAGACTGACATGTTTACCAAAACAAATGCTTATGCAAGTACAATACCGCTTATGCTTAAGTGGTATTATACTATTGCATAACGTGTACAATCAAAGTTAATTAAATCATTAATAACAATTATTTACAATTAACCGGCAACAAAAAATTTAATTGTGACAGCCCTAGCCTATAGCCTCAAGTGGCCATTCGAGGAACTGCAGTGCTTGGCACAGAGTTGGATTCACTACTCGGCACTGGAGGTTCACGCTTGATCAAGAGGAAACGACGAGGATGTTGGTTATTACAACTCACTATGTGTGTGTGTGTATGTGTGTGTGTGTGTGTGTGTGTGTCTACAGAGGTGAACTGGGGCTCTTCAATGCAGGGTATGAGCTACAACATGGCTCTGTCCTACTCTTCTGCTCTATCCGCAGTAGAGGAGCACATCAAGAACTTCAGGTAGACGTTTGTTATTGTCTATGATGACTGACTGCGTGGCTGGTGTATAGTGGCTTTAAGTGACCTCTGACCTCCTCCCAGACCACAGTGTCTGGTCCTGACAGGACCACCCAACCAGAGGCCGGCCCTGGTGGACTTTGTGGGCTCCTTCACCAAGAACACCAGCCTCATGATCTGTGGAGACATACTCATGGTCTGTCCTTTGACGTCTGTCTGTCTGTCTGTCTGTCTGTCTGTCAAGATGTTTAGCTGTCTATCTAATAGCATGTCTGTCATTTATGTCTGCAATGGATTGGATTAGATTAGTTTATATAACAAAATTAACTTTAATTAGTTAATTAAAATGTATTTTGTCCCGATACATATTTCTCCAGTACAATAAAATACCAGAGATATTGTCAGATCTAAATGTCTTAAATTAAGTGTTGCTTAAATTGTATTCTGCTTTTCATGGTCAGTCCTATGGTGTCTACTAGTGTGTCTGTCTGTCAAGCTGTAACGCTGTCTAATAGCATGTCTCTGATTGGATTAGACTAGGTTATATTTCCATTTGTCATTCAAATATTGTTCTGTACAAGACACCGCTAAGGGGAACAATGCTCTAAAGTTGTTATTTAACACTCTCTTTGCCTTTAAGGAGCCAGAAAGGAAATCGATGTCGCAGAAGGAAACTGATGCTTTGATCAAGTGGCTGAACAAGAGGAAGGTGCGCTCCTTTTATACTGCCTTTGCTGAAGACAGTCTCAGAACTGGAACACATTACCTATTGAAGGTTTGTCATCAATCTTCAATCAATTCTAATTATATATAAATTATTTGACATCTTAGAATTATTTGACATCGTGGAGTGTGCATTGTTGAACTGATCATACGCTAGTAGTACTCTAGTAGTTTTATTTGATCTAATATTTTATATTGTCCGATACATTCACATTAAGATGTTCTTCTTCCCAATACACATATTACATCATTCAGAATTTGTAAGTGTTTTTCATTTATCATTTCTATCTAAAGCTGTGTTATCATCTTTACTTACCATGAATGTGTACTGTAATCCTTCTATTCTCCAAGGCCTCTGGTCTTGGGAAGCTGAGGCCCAACATTTTGGTTCTGGGCTTCAAGACAAACTGGAGAGAAAGCTCCCCTGAGAGCCTGGAGGACTATATTAATACCATATAGTAAGTATTACTGCTGCCTGAGAGCCTAAAGGACTATATTAATACCATATAGTAAGTATGACTGCTGCC
>JAODTR010071680.1:0-15683 GCA_025399935.1 Amblyopsis rosae | reverse complement strand
CAGGTGTGAGGGAGCAGGGAGAGATCTAAAACATGCAGGGCAGGGGTCCCCCAGGACCAGGGTTGAATACCCCTGCTGTAGGGTAACTGTACAACGCCTACAAACCGCACACATGGTTAAAACATTTTATTGTATATTTTTTCATCCAGTCATTGTTGAATTGTTGAATTGTTTATAAGGGTTCACAGTATTAGTTAAATCAAACTAAGCAAGCCTCTGTGTTTGTTTCTGTGTCCTCACAGTAAAATAATGCCTCCTGATATTGTCTCGCCTGTCAGACTAACGCCACCGGGGGCAGTAACAAGAAAAGGTTTGTCCACTCAACCAAACTTCATCATCAGCTTTATTGTCCACAAATGTGGAAATGTGCCTTTGGCTTCATGGGTTACTTAAAACACATCACAGTAAATAACAATAAACGCGGTAATACATAAATAAATAGAACAAACCAGCACAATACAAACAACAGTAGTGAACCTGAATGCAGTGGACAATTACGTTATTTAGCAAGTTAGCGGAAGACTAATCAAATCATCCCAATTCGGTTCCCTCCTACGTTTCATTCATGATAGCTTAGGCTTGCCTTGCGTTTGTTTGCCCAGATAAACTCTAGCAACCTTTTAACTTGCCATGCACCTCTAACCGCATGTACATATTGTCAGTTTGTGCATGTGCTGTCCACCTACTCGTTAAATCCACTTGACGTTTTTGTTAGCACACCTTTCTCTCCTTCCAGCGAGCTGAGTTCAGTTGATCACGGAGGTGTTGTTGCTAAGGGCCCACAGCTCCCACTGATAAAAACAGCCAGCCAATAGCTGAGAGAGCTGTTAGCTTGGGCAACCACAGTTTCCTGTGCAGTGGGATATGTAAATGTGCAGAAGAACTGGTGTATGAGGGAACACATGCACACACACACACACACACACACACACGTACACACACACATGCACACAAATGTACAGACAGACATTCAGACAGACGGCTTCCTTTCATGAGAACAGTCAAATCAGGTGGGGGTCGGGGGGGTGGGGGGGGGGGGGGGGTTGTGCACGGTGACCTTATTATTCCGCAGATGCCTTTTGAGCTGGTGAACTTGTGAACCGCGCTGCGGGCCTGGTTTGGAGGTGGTAATTGTCTAACTATCTGCATATTTCAGAGCTGAGGAGAGCCGACACAGCATGCCAGGTGAAGCATGCAGGCCTGCCTCTCTGGAGTGATAAAACTGTCCCTCTTCTCCAGGAGTTGGAGTCTGTGGCTGCAGGTAGCACACATGTATTCCAGTAGGGACGGCCATTAATTAAAGATGCATGCCAACACAGTATGTGAATGACACACTAGGGATAGAGAGTCTGTTTGTCCCTCCACCACCTTGACCTGTTTGGGGTATGGGAGGAGATGCTATTGTGTGTCTCTCAGAGGGACACCTGTGTTGTTACGGCCTCATTTCCATTTCATTTCATACATCTATCTATGCTTCTCCAAACTGGGCCCGGAATGTTCTGCGTGTGCGCGCGTGTGTCCACAGCTTGGTCACGCATGAGCTCGGACAAATGAAAAAGCGCTGTCATTTCAACCGTCGAAGAAAGGCAAACAAAACAGTGTTATGTTTGGTCGTCCCCGCAGAGCTTCTAACTGCAGTCTGACAGCCTTGAAATGAAATCTATAGCTGTAAATATTTTAGCACGCTGCAAATTTAATGGAAAATTCATTTGAAAGATAAATATCAAATATTTATTGTACCAAGTGCCTTGTGGCCCATGCATAAAACACCTTTTAGATTCGCTGGGAAACTGCGAGCCAGAGTGCTGGCTTGCTACGGCGTTCATTGGCCGAGCCCCGGGTTTCATGCTGGGGAAACATTTATTTTACCTCAAAAACAGGGAAAAGACTCCACCCTGTTCCTTCCTTTGTCAAGAGTGAGGCTGCCTGAAGTATTGTTGCCTGGCAGTTGACCACTGAACATTAAAACGTTTTCTAAGAAATAGGCGGGCCCTCATATTATATTATGCTTGACTTATGGGCAACAGTCATGAATAAAACATCAGTTTTATCATGCTGCTAACTGTGTGTACATTGTGTGGCAGAGCCCCACTGTACAATATATCCACACTGATGTTTGGGATTAACATTAAGAGTACACATAAGCCCTTTGACTGTTCAGCATTGACCTTGTACCGCATGCAACACACCTCCCCTCTCCCACGACGGTAGGCGGGGCTGAGGCCTCGGTGGAGCGCCTGTGCGACCTGTGCGACGGCCTCCACGCCGCACTGGCGGCCCGGGGCGCCCTCGGTCGGCGCTGCGAGGGCCGGGCGGGGGTCCTGCGCACGCTCTTCCGCCTCATCGACCTGGACTCGGCCCGCCTCAACCTGCGCATCGCCACGCTCTGCCTGGCTGTGAGTCTGACAGGGCGGTCTGTACGCCCAGTAGAACGGAGCGGTTCTGCCGAGGGTGGGATGGCGAGAAGATGTGTGACGGCCTTTGTTGCGTTGTCCTTCTCCCCCAGCTGAGCGTTGGCGGCAACAACCTGCTGAACCTGTGCAAGCTCATCTTCAAGATCAGCCGCAGCGAGAGCAACGATGTGCTGTTTCACAACGACGCCATTATAGGTACACCGCTGTATACGACGTACTAGCACATACTGTAGACACTATAAAGGCCAAAGCTTCAACAGTACAGAGTGATGATCAAGTGTGCAGCAGTTTGTCTTACCAAGAAAGTTAAAGATCAACATCCTGAATGGAGTAAAACAATCATTAGGCAGTAAATTGGTTATTAAAATAAATATTGTGGCTACAAAACCATCAAATTCATCATTCCAGTAAAATAACATCATAATTATTTCCACGTTAACCTTTTGTGTCTGGGCTTGTTCTCAAGTGTTGCTGGATAGCTGTTCCCATAACAACATGAAGGAAGTTTGTTTCCATGGCCTTTCAGGAGTTGTACTGTAGGTCAGGCTGTTCTATGACTCAGCAGGCTCTGTCCTACACCATGTAGATGTTAACTGGGCTGATTGTTGCTCTTTGGCCAGGATCCCTGCTGGCTGTCCTGAGCACTGAGGATGTGTGTGCGTCCGGTGAAGCCCTGCTGTACTGCGTCGGCACTCTGAAGTTCCTGTCCGGAAACAATGCCCTGCTCAGACCCCTGTTAGGTCAAAACTGCATGGGCGTGGCACAGCAGCTCATTCAGAAGCTCCACCCACTCTCCCAGCCGGGACACGCCCACTTTGCCATTGCAGGGCACATACATGTACAGGTGAGATGATCAGCGGCGATAAAGGGGTAGGGGATTACAGGTTCGATAGGGAAGGATTTCTCCAATCATTCAATGTTTTTGGGTGGAACATTTTGAAATGATTAAAGGAGATGTATTTACTTGCTATAAGCAATTCAAATGTGAGAATTTGTGCTCTGGTTGATTCAAGTCAATTCAGTGTATTTTCACCAGTTGTTCAGAAGATTTCTTAAAATGACCTTGCCTGTCACTCACATGAATACACAGACACAGCTTCAATATCTGTCGATAGGCTTTTCACTGGCAGACCGTTAGACTCCAGACAGAGGGAGCAGAGAAGGGGGCGAGCTTTTGGGTTGTTTGGTTGATTTACAGCTCTTTTTAGCTAGCTAGCTCTTTCCAATGTTGAAATCCTACCTACAGCAGCTTTAATGTGTATTATTTCCCTGGTACACTGATCAGATGTTTCTAGACCCTCGGTTTTGCTTCCCAATTGGTTTTGGATCAGTGTCTGATTTAAGTTTTTAGTTTTTTAGTTTTTAGTTTTTTTTTTAGCAGAAAAACAAATGGAAACTTAGAGCGGACCTTGCCAAGCATTCTAACTGGCCACATTCTTGGTCTGTTAGGGTCAAAAAACACAGACAGATTCAAAAACAATAAGAAAGAACAAAATATGAGCTATTCCGCTTGTATGTACATAGCCTGTGCTGCCAGCTTTCATGCTGGCGGCTATAAGACAACTGTTATTGTTTTTGTCTGCCATGTAAACAGCATCCAACGAAGATAATGTTCCCAATGCTGGTCTGTCTGGCTGGTACCCTACTCTGCCCGGTGAAATGCACACGCTTGCTCCACTCCATTGCATATGACCACCGCTAAGTACCCAAGTTGGGTAAAACATCCTGCGTGAGCGATGGCTCTGATGGAAAACGAAGCTTGTTAGCGCCGCTGAAGGAGGGAAATGAGCGGGCTCTCGCGTTCTTGCCATTTAAGTGTTGCCGTGTGTTTAGAAATAAGTGTTTCCCCCTTGTGATAGGATGATTTATTGCCCTTCCGAATAACTTCCGCTGCCTAGCGTGCTGTATTGGGCAGTGGCCCAGCCTTAATGAGTGGCTGCATTGCGTGCTGGGCTCAATAGCAGCAACGCACGCAGCAGATGCACGCATGTGACCCCCAGCCTGATTAGAGGCTCTGGAGGAGTGTGAGTACTGTAGATGTGGCTTGGACGGATTTGCTTGTAACTTTGTGTTATCGAGTGTGGTTCACAGCACGATGGTCGGGGCCCCTCATGGGGTCATGGGATGCTTTTCAAGGGACCCTGAGATGATTTCAATACTTTGAAATTAGTCTTTTTGCTACTTGGTATATTATATATTTATACCTTTTTTTAAAACAGGCATACTTTAGTATGTTTTGCTTGTCTATGCAAACAGGCAGCGCAAAATTTTTTTTTTCTCTTTATCTCATTCACCTCCCATTGGTGACCTTTGACCTCCAGCTGACGGCGATCCTGAGGAACCTGGCTGACCAGCCAGAGTCCCGCCCCCTCTTCCTCTCCCACGGCATCCTGTCAGAGCTCTGCCTGATTCTGCGACATCACCATAACGACCGCGACATCTGCACCAACATCGCTAGAATATATAGGTATATATTCTATATGTACTGTATATTAGAGACAACTACATTAATACAAAAACACGCACAATAAACTGAAATCCACTGTGATTTACTATAGTGTTCTACAGTATGTGTGATGCTTTAAAGCTTCTGTACATCCCCACATGGGTTTTAACGTTGATGTGGTTAATTAGATCTCCTCTCAGGACCGTTTGTACAGACTCTCTTACATCTGTTAGTTAGGCCGGGACAACTGACCCTTATTTATGATTGGTTCACTTGAGTACATGCATTTTACTGACATCAGTGAATGTACAATATAGCTCTGCCCAAATTAAACCTGGAAAGATGTCTAAATGAGCCCAAAAAAAAACCAGATTTGTTGAAATATCATAAAGGAAATAATTTATTCCATCACATTTCTATCAGTCAAAAACAATCCAATGAATTCCCACGAAGATCTGATCCTGTCCCGGGCCTGCTTCCGCAACCGCCATTAGCAGAGTTGGATAAAATCTCTCCATATTTAGACAGGACGTGGGTGTACTGTACGTGGCCTGTCAGTGGTAGTAGTTGTCCCCCAACCTCTCTCTCTCTCTCTCTCTCTCTCTCTCTGTCAGCAAACTGTCCTCATACTCAGAGTGCCGCTTGGCCTTGTCCCAGGCCCCCGGCTGCTACATGCTATTTATAGAACTGCTGAAGCAACACCACCACAAGCAGGTGAGTTCGCCCTCTGACCCCCACTGCTTTACCCCAACCCATACTGGGCAGTGTATGGCCAGGGCGTCCTTCTGGGGCTTTGCACGTGCATGTTTGTTTATGTGTCCAGTGTGTGCGTGTTATGTTATCCCTGTGCATCTAAGGGGTGTTTGTTGGCCAATGCACGTACACGTGTGCGTGCGTGTGCATGCACGTGTGTGTGTTTGACAGGAGGGAGACACACATTTATTCTGTGTTTATGCCGTAGCGCCGCTGTGCCTGTGTACCGTCAGAGTTGTTGATGTACATCTCGTCCCCAGTGGGTTTACAGCACGCCATGTGTTTCTGCAGAGAGGGCAGAACAGGGAGAGGCTTTGGCAATCACACAAGGCTCACTTAAGTTCTCATAAAGTCAGTTAAACCTACACGCACACACACACACACGCATGTTTTACAACTCGCACATTATAAACGCCTAAGTGAAATCAGACTCATTGGACAAGAAAAGCCTTGTCGGTGGGACAACCTGTTCCCATCCCAGTGACACTTATAGGTTTATACTGTAGGTGTGTGTGTGTGTGTGTGTGTGTGTGTGTGTGTGTGTGTGTGTGTAGGCTCAAATAGATTGGTGGGTTGTGGGTACCGTAACGTTGGGCTAATACTATTTCATTGGCTAGACTGTGTTGAACGGTCCAGATCAGGCAAGTGATTTACGACCTTTGACATTTTTAACAAAAAATTATGTTTTTAACTGTTTATAGTGAGGGAGCTTAATGTCATAGCATAAGATACATCTGTTAAGGTGTTTGATGCAGAAACACAATGGTAGATTTGAGAGAAAAACGTCAAAACACAAAAAGCTCTTTCATAACTGCTGTGTAGTTTTAGGGAGGAAATGATAACAGCCAAAATAGTTTCACAACAGATCCTATTGAATACATTTAGTTTGAAGGGTGAAATGAACTACTGGAACACTGGTAGATAAACAGTCTCTCAGCTCTTGTCTTCTTCCACTCCCACCACATTAATAACATTGTGCAAGCATAAATCATTTGTGTTAGTTAATTTGTGTTAGTTAAGAAAATATATTGATATATGCAAATGTCTTTTGACAAAATGGCCGCCGTTCTCGTGTCACCCTCCCTCCGTCCATCACAGGACCTGGTGGTGCGACTGCTCTTCACCCTCGGCAACCTCACGTCCAAAAGCGACAGGGACCGGGAACTGCTGTTCGGCTGCGAGGGCAGCGTGGACACGCTCCTCCGGCTGTACAGCGTCTACCAGCGGAGAGGCGAGAGCCCTCTCCCGTCTCACGCGGCGACCCCCACATCGCCCGCCCTGTCGCCCCCCGCTGACCCTCGCAGTGCGGCAGCGGGTCGGCGGGAAAGCGAGGATGTGCTGGTGAAGCTGGTCAGGGTGCTAGCTAACATGTGCATCCACCCTGCAGTGGGTGCCGCGCTTGCTGGCCACGGACCCTGCCTTCAGCTGCTGATGGAGACGCTGGGTGAGCACACGCGACCATTTAAAATGTAATGTTTATATTATATGTGTGCTACATGTGTGTTCTGTATGCTACATGCTACATGCTACGGTTCAACAATATCAACTACTTGATGGATTACAACATCTACATTATGCATTAGACACCAAAATAATATAGTTAATAGTTTATAGTTTCTTCAAGCCTTGTAAAACTGGGGGACGAGGGGACCTACAGTAAAACAGTACATGCAGAACATATGAAGATGATATAAGCTTGCATCTCACCGCTAGTGTATGGCTTACTGTAGAGAACAGTGTGAACTTACTGTACACACACACATACACACAGGCTCAACAGCAAACCACATCCCCTGTGCTGGGAACAAAAGAGCAAAAACACAATTCTCAGTGTTTTCTGTTCAATCCATCTTGCACTTCCCTTACACAGTACATCCTCCCTGAGCTCGCCTTTCTTTTCATATGGCTGACAGGGCTTAGCGCTGTGGCACGATAACAGGGCGTTCTGTTTTATCGCACAGGCCGGGGCTTGGTTTGTGTGTGTGTGTGTGTGTGTGTGTGTGTGTGTGAATTCTGCCATTCAGTTAGGCACTATATAGTTTCTTATGGCACACAGGTGCATGTGAGAGACTCAGTTTTCATAAAAGAGAGAGAGAGAGAGAGAGAGAGAGAGAGAGAGAGAGAGGCATCTGAGACAGTCGATGACAGGCAAGATTAGGGCACTATAGGAGAATACAGAGTGACCACGACAGCCATGAGAACACAAAAGGAGATATATATTAAGGGAGGATGAAAGTGTAGCTGTGTCTTGAGCCTTAGGCCCTGTCTTCAATAGGCTCATGACAACCAATGCTCCTTTATGGTATATTACAGAGAACATGTTACACCACACCAAAGGAGTGTTTCCAGTCACAACCAGAAATGAGATTCAGTGTGACACAGGCAACCGGTTGACAGCGCGACCGCAATATCTGCGATTTATGACATCTGCTGCTATATCAGGAGCAGGCTTGGTTTCAAAAGCGCTCACAGCACGTCGCGTCAGAATGGATGGGGTCACGTCGACCTGCGGGTGGAAAAAATCCCGCTGTGCCACCGCCTTTATAATTACACATAAACAAGTCTTCGGAAGGGCTCCGCTCGTCTGGTTAAGGGTTGTTTTCTACGACAATAGCAATATTGTAAAATATTCAGCATTAGTAAAACAATTACTAATGTACAACTGTATTATCCCTAAGGCACTGCATGTATTAGCACTGCAGTGGCAGCTTCTAGTAGCATAGCATTTAATTCCCTACACAGACACAGATACCATTATCTCTCTATCTCTCCCCCCACACCAAGGCTGAAGTGAATATAATAAGCCAGAGCCAATAAGCTGTCATAAATCTCACCTCACCAAATGACCTTTTAGAGTGTGACTGCTCCCTCTGTTGGTGGCATTGCACAAGGACCACATGGCAGCTGCTGTATATCTCCACAGATGCTTGTTCCAGAGATGACCTGAGATAGACCCAAACAGCTTTTATGAGCTGACTTATATTACCCGTATCTATGTTTCTATCCTGAGGGCCATGATAGTCTGGAATTTTATAGCAGCTTGGGTGTTTGACTCCTAGACAGAAAATGGCCTAACCTGATCCTATATACTTGTAAAAGAACTCACTGTAACTTGTTTCACTAAATTACCTAATTATAATTATCTGTGTGTGTGTTGCCAGAGCTGAGATCTGTCCTGGTGAGTGAGGAGTTGCTGGTTAACGTTGCTGCCACCATCAACAACCTGTCTTTTCACCAGGGGGTCAACTCTGCAGTTAGACTCAACCAAGCCGCCATCAGCAAACGTAAGGCGGCAATGAACACCGGATCCTATATCCTTTTGTGGTTTGTGTCTGCCTCTCTCTCTGATCTCCTTCCCCTGGTCTCTCTCCCCCTCCCCCCCAGTGATGCTGAAGCTGCTGCTCAGCTCAAGCATGGTCCCGGTGCTTGAAGCCACACGTGTGTATGGAAACCTGTCCCAGTCCAAGGAGGTCCGTGACTTCATCATGCACAGCAAAGGTGTGTCGCGTTAGAAATACTCCAATGACGGGCGCCTGCCGGTCATTTTATCATCGTCATCTTAGACATAATATGAACTCCTGGAAGTGTAACCACTGAAGACTAGTTTACAGATGTCGCGTTCTAATAAGGCTACAGTAGAAGAGCTGCTTACGTAAGCGCGTGAGAGAGATATGCTGTGTCATCATCGTATGATGATCAAGCTCACTTGGGTCCTACCCTCCCTGCTACAGCTGTGCTGTAGTGTGCTGCGTTGGCCATTGTGTGTCATGTTGAGCCTAGCCTAATCTACCAAGGCCAAGCACAGTACCCGGTCATTCTAAACACTCTTGTGTGTGTGTCAGTGGTCACACTGGCCTTCTTATCGACATGCACCCCCCCCCCCCTCCTTCAATCCCTCTGCCCTGCAGTGTACCAGTTTGTGGTGACTCTGTTGGGCTCCAAGAGCTGTGAGGTGTGCTTCTCGGCCTGCGGGGTCCTCACCAACTTGGCCCTGGACTCCCCCAGCCGAAGCACGCTGGCACTAGAGGGGGCCCTCACTAAGTAAGCAAGCACACTTATTATTTAAGTGTGTTTGTGTGTTTCTTTTTTGGCTGTATTGCATCTGTATTGTGTTTAATATATAATATGTAAGTAACCATTCCGATTTCCGACTGTCATTTTGTACATACTTTTATCCATGAACGTTGTTTTTCAGGTTAGTTTTAGGTTAACCTTTTAAACATGCATTACTGTATCTTGATTGGCTACTGTATCTGCCTGAAAGTGGGAGGATAGCTCACGCTATTGGTTACAGTCAAGAAGTGATGTCATACCCGGGGGCTGGTTTTACATGTTGTGTTCTCAACGAGGACTTTTGGCAAAATTATGTTTAGTTAATTTCATCCAGGGATTTAAAAAGATTAAAGGAACGTTTTGTTAAACCCTTAACTCTAGCGTGCTTAACATTAAATCATGACTCATCGCGCTCATTGTGTGATGGACTGGAACAGAACATGCTCGTGCACGCACATGCACAGGCACACGCACACGCACACGCACACGCACACGCACACAATACACACAAACAGTCCAAGGGATGTTGTTCCACTGAAGTGGAGCTAATGCCCACCGGTATACAGGTTATGTGAATCTCAATCCCTCCCGTGATGTCTGAGTGTTTCTTTGTGCGTGCGTGCGTGCGTGTGTGTGTGTGTGCGTGCGTGCGTGCGTGTGTGTGCGTGCGTGTGTGTTTGCAGGCTGGTAGACTGCCTCAGAGATTTCGGAGCAGGGGATTGGCAGCTGGCCGGCCAAGTATGTCAGGGCCTGTGGAACCTCACTGAGCTGGGGGGCTCAGAGAGAGACCACCCAGTCACACTGGACGCACTGGAGAGGACGGCTCTGCTGGAGATTCTCACTGCATTCTCAAGTACACACAGTCATTAGTACAATACAATACAATAACCTTTATTTATTATTAGTCCATTTACCATTTACCTTTATATCACAAACAGACAGCTGATGATAGCTATGTATCACAAACGCCTGTTGACATTTATTATCTTCTTATACATGCTGATGAAGATGAAGAGGAGGCGCTACAGTGGAACCCCAGTGCGAATATGAGGGACTACCAAAAGGCATGCTGGGAGATGGAGTTTCTTCCTATAGCTCAGAAGCTCAAAAACAGGCTCCAGTCCATTGATTGACCAGCTGGCATGATGGGATATGGTGGTGAACCATCCCACAGGAACAGATTATTTTGCCTTCCATCTATTATGAGCCTGAGACCAAAATGCACTATAAAAGGTCAAATTATAAAATGTTTGTGTAAATATTGGGATCACTAGAATAGAAATGAAACTAATCTATATATAGCTTACCCTGGTTTTATTCTGGTTTTAACAGTTTCAGCCTTACCAATTGTCTTATGCACTTTAATGGTCGTTTCTTATAAGAGCTTGTGATTCCGTGTGATATATATCCAATATATATATACACTGATATTTTATGTATGTAGAATTTTACAATCCTTTTTGCACATTAAGGAAACAGAACTCTTTGGTTTGTAAAGCACATTATATTGTAAATACAATTTTACAATATTGAGTCTTAGAAACAAATGACTAAGCTGGAATTTTACCTCATAAGCAGGTCTTTTATTAGCTGTGGATGACACGACATTGCTAACCTGTGCTCAGTCAAACAGACATAAACGTACAAGAACAGAATGTGTCTGAAACCTTGTTTTGCTTTTCAAAGCCATTTATTTTATGACAGAGATATGAGGCCAGGCAGTGCTTACGTGTTACACCAAATAAACTACGTGAAATCACATTGTTATTACATCAAAACAGTCAGAAATGGCACTTAATGTAAAAGAACAAACCCCACATATCGGTTTAACACAACAGTGAGTTTAAAACAATCACAGGACAACCCAATGTTTCACAATCTCCACAGTTATGTATTAGCCAGTTAGTAACAAATGTTGTTCTGTAGAAATAGAATTTCTTAAGTTGATATGAACTTAGACAGCTGGTTGATTGCAAAGTCGCTTTTTATTTTCACGTATTATGTATCGGGCAAAGCCAACAGATTGTGAAGGCAGTTGTGTTTAGTCAGTGGAGCTGACATTTAGATTCTGCTGGTGATTATACATTGATTGAGTTTATCTTTTCTGGCCTTGACAGATTACCAGCCTAGTTCATCTCCAGGAAATGTAGGGACTTTTTTCCAGGAGTGCCTGAGGTGTGTGTGTGCGTGTGTGTATAAAGAGAGCAAAGGCATCCTTTATCTAATTTGAATTTTGGACAGGTCTATAGTTAAGGTGAAAGCTTGACCTGATTTGCACCAGGAACCATGCTTCTGAGTCAGCGTTAAAGCTTATTTAGTAAATCAAAATCACATGCTGTGGACTGTTGAAATGTAAGAGAACCATTTCCCTGAGTTCCCACATGCTGTGTTTATGTCAGACAAGTGTTAGCCAGAGAGATAACTATGCAGATCTAGTTTGGTTAGGAAAATGTAATCGTCAGTTGCATAATGTTGTGCAAAAATATATGAGTGGCAGTCGTAGAGTAATTGCCGTGATTTGTTTATGCTCACGTGGCTGAGCCAGTATGGATACTGACGGCCAGTGTGATTGTGCTGAGTGTGACTCATTTCCTGAATACAGTATGTGATATTCTACATGCAGGTCTCTGTGGAAGCAATGCAGCTTGTTTAGGAGAAAAGTACTGTATAAATGATACACATCATTTCAATATCATGTTTTATTTTTTTCCTTTCATCGTCATCATTTTATTATTTTTTTTTATATAAAAAAAAGTGTCAGTAACTGACATCAGTCAGAAGTTTTATGAATTCTCCACTTCCTCCACAACCACCTCCAAATGATGTACCATTCATCATCACCACCAAACAACATCAAACAATCATTCATCTGTCCATTGTCTCAAGCCAGCTTCAGAAGAATGCAGTACTATTCTGGTTTTTAGTAAACACAAAACAAAACATGGAGTCCATACCTCCACTGAAAAACAGAAAAGAAAAGCTGCATTTGCACGTGTTTAGGCCCCCCCCACAAAAGGGAAAAAAGCTTAGCTACAACCTTCTCTGCGTTTGTTGTTAGCATCCGCAGGGAGCCCAGCGGGGACAAACTGGATCTTTCTGCTCACCAACGAGCACTTATTTTAATGTTTTACAGAGGAGAAAATATCAAATAAAACAAAATAATACAAGAGGTATTTATTTACTGGTAAAATTCACAATCCAAAGCTTTGAAAGTGTTAGCTAGACCAGGCAGCTGGGATGAGCGGAAGACAATACGGGCATGTGGTTAAGAAGAACCGGAAGCAAATCCCACCTGAAGACCTGGCCTCTTAAACTTTCATTTTGATTTATTACCAGAACAAGCATAAACGATAACGTCAACAAAATTATTAACAGTCAACTAACAATAACAGCTACAGCAGAAGCAAGAAGTGTCAATCCTTCGTAATGCCTCGCTTTTTATTTACGTTTAGGATTAAAAACTTTATTTTTTTTTCGTCCTTTCTATTTTTTCTGTCGACCGTGCACTCACACACCCACGCGTGATATTTGTCTCAGACTCACATCCACATACAGACTTTCTAAAACTGGGCTCAGACAGTGTTCTTTTGAGTTTTCTTTTCCGCACCTTGCTGGTAGACGCATTTACGTGCACTTACACATACGTGCACACCGTGAATTAGCTTACATAGACATCAGGTTGGGGGTGATGCAGGACAAGGAAGGAAGGGGTAATGCACTGGATTTATAATGGATAGGGGATGAGGGGATGAGGGGATGGGGGTGAGGGTGAGTCAATATGACCCCCTCCGAAAAATACACGAGAGCAGCAACAGCAGCACCTCTGCAGAATGTGCTGGATAGTTCAGGCACACTTAATAACACCGGCAATGTTAATGCTTCCATCTCCTGTCACCACTAAACAAAACAAAACAAGAAAAACAACTACATCGTCGACAACAACATCCAATGTCTTGTTACAAAATGAAATAAAACAAAACAGTGACTACATGATCAAAGCGCAGGTCGGTTTTCAGCTGCACCGCAATGTGTAGAATCACCGTGGGTCTTAACTACTGAGAGATTGCAGATTGGCAACCAATGTATTGCGTGGTGGAATACTGAAAAGGTTGGCCGGAATTGCCTTTTTATCATTCAGTCCTCTGGCCCAGTGAAAACACCCTATTGATTAAGGGAATTTGCTCCAGGCTGCCCTCTGTTGGTCAGATTTGGCACTGCAGGCAACGAGAACAGCTTGTGTATCCAACCAGTGAGGGCAGCGATGACGTCTTCCTCGCAATCTTGCTTTCATTTGTTCGGCTCCTTCCCCCCTCTCCTGCGCCCATCCCGTCAGCAAGATTGCAGTCGTCCTGAAAGAGGGACTCTCCGCATCAGTCTCACAATTTACGTTTTCTCTTTCCGTCCCACGTTTGAATCTCCTTGAAGTGTCCCACATTGAACGACGATGACAACAGTAAAACAAAAAGACAAATGGGAAATCGCCCAGTGCACTTCATGTCATGTAGCGGGTGATCGCTCTCAGAGCGTAGAGCAGTTCTGCCTGCATGCGTGCTTCCATAAGAAGCAGATTAAAGTGAACCTGGAAGACACAAGAGAGGCAGAGAGGGCGCGGTCAGTTGCTATACGTTCTGTGTAGTGGCTTGTGAAATGTCACAGCAAGACGGGAAGAAGTCCCCCCCCGCCCTCACCTTCTCGGAGTGCTGAAACTGCCTCCAGAAGCTCTCATACATTCGTTTTGTGGTCTTCTCAGGAATACACACCATGGTCTTGATGTAGATCTTAAAGCTACGGTCCAACAGCTGATTGATCTCGCCATAGTCATAGTCGTCATACCTGCGCGACAGAGAAGAGTGGTAAGTTAAGATGAGAATCTCATTTGAAAAAAATTTTTTTAGAACAAAAGCCAATAAACAAAATGGCGAGATGCTACAAATAAATCAGTGAGTCACCCTGACCTGATGCCGAACATGCAGTGGATGTAGTTCCAGATGGCTCTACGCAGCATAGAGGTGTCCACGTCCTTGTGAGATGCCATGGTGTTGTAGGTGAGGTTGTAGGCCATTTGGAACTTCTCGTCCAGCATCTGACCGACGTCCGGGTACAGCCGGTTGACGAGAGAGAAACCGTGGTCCTCCCAACTATAGTCCTGGAGGGGCGAGAAGAAGAAGAAGTCGAGAAGAGTTAAAGACAAGTCCAAGAGCGGTTATTTAATGCGGACTTGGTCTCGTGTAGTCCTTTGCATTGCATTTCAGCTGCACAATTAGGTAATTTAGCAAATACTCGAAATAAGTCACTTTGGATAAGTAAAAGCATTGTATAAAGCAAGTATAAAAGGCATGGTTAGTCATTTGCGATAATGCTTGCTAACTTTGAGCTCAAATCGATGCAAATGTGTATTAGCTTACAATAGCTATCTATACCTTCCTTCAATGAGCAGGTGTGGGTTAGACATGTTACGCTGGTAATGAGGGATCTACCCCCACAACCTTTGGTCTGTAGGTCAGCCACTCTAACCTCTTCACTATAGAGTCATGCCCTACCACGAGGAACCCACTTTACCTAATCCCTGGGTTTCCTCCATAGAAAGAAAGGGGTACGTCATGTATCTACCTGCACTCTAAAGGTGGGCACATGCTCCCCCCGGCGGGAGAAGTCCTTGTAGCCGTAACTGGGGTCCTCGAAGTGGCGGGACACGTCCCGAGAAGGGAGGCCCTCCTCGTCCTCGGCTGCCACCACCAACATGCTCTCGGTCTTCTCCCTCTCGAACCGCGTGGCCATCTCCTCCTGGCTGGCCTCCTCCTCGTCACGACACTCCTGTAGCTGCTTCATCTTCTCCATCAGCACCTCCACCTCGCCAGACACCTCCTAAATACAACACAGAGTGATGCATTCTGGGTAAAATATAGGGTTGGGTAATTTAATCGATTTCGGTTCTGAATTCGATTCTGCTTATCGATTCCGGTTCTTATCGATTCCCAATTTCGATTCCATTCTTTTTGGGAGAAGAAATACAACAT
>JAODTR010071669.1:0-15685 GCA_025399935.1 Amblyopsis rosae | reverse complement strand
GCTCTGCCCCTCTCTTCACCCGAGTGTCCAAAACATGCGGCCTCAGATCAGATGATAAGATCACAAAATCGATCATCGACCTTCGGCCTAAGGTGCTCTGGTAACACGTACACTTATGAGCATCCTTATGTTCGAACATGGTGTTTGTAATAGACAGTCCATGACTAGCACATAACAACAAATGCCCACTCGGGTTTAGATCAGGGAGGCCGTTCCTCCCAATCCCTCCTCTCCAGGTATCTCCACCATTGCCCACGTGCGCGTTGAAGTCTCCCAGTAGAACTATGGAGTCCTTTACTGGAGCCCCATACAGGACTCCATTCAGGGTCTCCAGGAAGGGTGAATACTCTGAACTGCTGTTCGGTGCATATGCACAGACAACTGTCAGAGTTTTGCCCCCCACAACCCGTAGACACACGGAGGCGACCCTCTCGTCTATCGAGGTAAACTTCAACGTAGCGGCGCTCAGCCGGGGACTTGTGTGTATCCCCACACCTGCCCGACGCTTTACACCCTGGGGAACTCCAAAGTAGAATAAAGTCCATTCCCTATCCAGGAGTACGGTTCCAGAACCAGATCTAAATGGTAGTGCTCCACCTCCCACACAAGTTCCGGCTCCTTCTTCTACAGCGAGGTGACGTTCCATGTCCCCAGAGCCAGCCTTTGCTGCCCAGGTCTGGTCCGTCGAAGCCCCTGACCTTCGCTGCCACCCATATGAGAGCGAACCAGACCCCCACGGTTCCTTCCACAAGTGGTGGGCCCATAGGATGACAGTCATTTCCCATCCGTGCTTAAAGTAATTTCCAATAGCACTTAATCCCTGTGATTTGTAGAAGAGTGAAATCCACTCACTACTCCAAAATTCCTCATAAAACATCACTTTCATACATCAGTTAATGGAAGCGTGTGCACTCACAATATTTGCAACACCAAACTTCCATGCCCTTGACGCCAAACAACTCTAAATATTTGTACTTCAAACTAAGTTTTTGGGAGTCCCTCGCATTGGCCTGTAATGAAAAAGAATCAATGCTCGACCATTGATGGTGGGAGTCACTGGGAGGACGGTGCAGCTCTGCTGTACCTTCTGCTGGGTGCTTCGGTAATGTGTTTAAACCAGCGCAAGACAATGATAGGCTTGGCGGGGCTCACCCAGGAAGCCTGAGCTATCTAATGCTGCTTATGCCTGCTAATGGGTCGGCCGCTAAACGCTAAAAGCTCTGTGATTTACGATAAGTATCTCACACACACGCTATCAGAACCGCACACGCACACACACACACAAACACGTGCTATTATACAGTACTCCGGCTTTGATAATGATGATATCTTTATATTCCTCTTGAATAATGTCACTCTTAATAAAACCTTATTTACTATCAGCAAAGTATACTCGCGAAGAATCGAAATAGGCTGGATCTGATCACAATAGATTTAAAATGAGAGTTGTGTGTGTTATTGTTACGGTGACTGTTATTTCCCATAGTAAAATGTTAATTTACACAACGTTGTAAGGTAGGGTCAGGGGTCTGAATGGCTATAATTCATTATGTGTCTATTTGTGTGTGTGTGTGTGTGAGCGTGCGCACGCGCGTAGGGTGGAGCAACTACCACGTTTAGCCTACTGTATATCCATGTGAGAAGCGCTTTTGCTCAATCTGGCCCAAGCAAATCACTTACTTGCAGGTAGTGGTTTTGTTGTATTCTTTGTGAAGGAATACTTTGTGCATTATAGCATAATAATAATCACTGCAAATTGTAAAGCTTTTATCTGCTTTTTTCTGCTTTTTAGGAAGTTTACCTGTTTTTGCTAGAAAATAGATCCAGTGCCACGAGAGGTAGACAATTATTTTGACCCTCAATTTGTTCAGCTAAGGCATGTCAATGTGATATTTTCAATTCTTCCTCTTCCACATTTGCAGAAGTAATTCCCAGTAATTGGTAAGTTTGGAAATCCAGAAAGCAGCAAACTTAAAATGTTTCTATATATCAACATATTCACATTTTCAGTACATTATAGAAAATTATAGATTATCTACAGCAATGAAAGAAGACAATAGTATTGTAAACAATAACAATGTATGTTGTGGTTTATAAAAACAAACCCTTTAACTTGCTTATTTTCTCCTGTACCACAGTTAGATAACATTCAGAGTTATGACTGTGGTGCGAGCCTGTCAGATGTGTTGTTTTAGTTTAGTATTACTTACTAAACATATTATACACCAATAGGAGATTCTGATAGGCTTGTTTCTATTGTGAATAAGCTTTGTGATGGATTAATATCTGTTTTTCACTTGTCCTAAAATATTAAACATGCCTTAACTGAGTTTAAGAATACAGTGTTGATAATTAAAGGCAGTCGGTCATTCTTGCAAACATCGAGCTCAAATCAAAACAGTATCGCTCTGCGGTCCTCCGCGGCGGCGCCTCACACGTCGAAATGCACTGTGAAGCAAAGTGTATAGTGCTGCGGCCGTGTTGATTGGAGCGGTGTTTATTTTCCTATTTGTGGAGCCAGGGCTGTGTAGAAGTATTAGATTATTTTTTCAACATGCACAGAGAAGGTAAACTAGTGTATTGTGTATTAGCTTACATTTAGCTTTAAGGGCTGTATTTGTGGAAGCTTACAACTTTATAGATGAGGTCAACAAAGGAAGTCTTTAAGATATTTTACAACCCTTTTTCAAGATGCTAATTCGAATATAATTTACAACCATTTATTTCGCTTTACTATTTTTGAATTACTGAGCTTTTAAAATGAAAAAGTAATCTGTGAAGTGTAAGAGCTCTGGCTTTGTAAGCCTGTGTAATAAGACTTGACTGTAATAAGATTAATTGACAATTAAACCCAGACAATGTATTGTTACATAAACAAAAGTCAATAAAAGTCTCAGCAATAAAAGATTTGCAGACCATCTTCAATTGATCAACAGACCAATCTCGCTAAAAGCAACACAACTTATGTCATGACCACAACTGCCACCTCTAAGACCTCTCGAGCCCACAGCCAACAGACAAGGATGTGAAAAAATAATTACTTTATTTTTGAATACATGACGGAAGATAGTGAGGGCCCTTAACACACCCGCCCCAGTCCCGTCACCTGTGGTAACAATTCAGTTAGACAACACCTCCGAACCCCGTTAGAGTCCCCAAAAACATCGCTCCCTAAGGGGGAACACACCCACTCACACTGCACACGCACCCTTACACGGCACTCTAGCCATAGCAATCAAGAAGCTATACTCTCCCAACCCACTCATAATGCACTCCACACGTCAAAATATTAGGTCTACATAGCATGTCAACTGTTGCCCACCCACAGATGCTGAGGTTAGGAATAGCGCAGTCAATGTCCCTCCCTAATCAATCCATACAGGCTTATTATAAGCATGCTATAAAACCGATGAAAAAGAGTCTGAAATCATCTGTATTGGCGAGAGATCCACGACGGCGATCCGTGGCTTAATCTTCTTGCAGTCGATCACTCCCACGCCGCGCGTTGTTCCCCCCAGTCCAAAGCCTGTAGAGCGCAAATATCGGTCTGAGATCTGCTACTCCTCCCCTCAGCACAAGTCACTTCCTTTCCCGTTATACTTAGCTTGCTGCGCATAGCCTGGGGTCGTTCTCTGTATCGGCGTGCTCCGCATCGGTCCTCCTGCTATCGCTGCTTGCAGTTCGCCTGGTCCCAGTCTCACCTTCCTTTTTTACGTCCAGCGAGTCTGTCCCACAGTTCTTTCAATCGGACACCTGTTGCCACCTAAGCAATCACCCCACCCCCCTGTGTCCGACAGAAGGTCCACCAATTCCTAAATTCATAACCCCCCCCCCAAACATTACGTCCTGTAGTTAGTTACCAAATGACAGTTTATATTTGTATTTGTATTTGTACAATGCTACATGCGATGGTTCATTAACAGTTGACACTTACCTTGTTGCTGACTTCAAGACCGGATATGGATCTTGTATTTGACCTTCCTTACGTAGACATATGGTTAAATGTAACCATATGGCTAATGTAATGTAATTAAATCATTATGTACCTTCTTTCATAAAATGAGGCAATCACAATAACTTGAATACAGCCATTAAGTGAGTTCAGCCATTAAATGTTCTGATTGGATGTCCAATTGCCTTCTAACAATATTATTGGCACCGCCTGTGTGACGAAGTTGAACTTAAGAGTTCCCTCATTGACAAACTGTAGCAGAGTTTGCATTTAAACTTTTGAGTTCACATGTAAGTGTTCAGCTGGAGAGCTATTTACATTACCTGCTGCTGATTGGTTTGGAGGAGCTCGCTGACATGATGTCAGTATCCTGTGAGCAGCTCACTCACGCACTTCTTTTACTGTAATGTCTAACTGTCAACACGGTCTCCTCTCTGTCTGGCTCTGACCCTGCTAGTGGGGGTGATCTCAAGCCAGCAAAGCAGCTGGGCGACAACAGCGGGTGTCACGGCTAGACCATGTCAAGTGCAGCATTGGGCTTATCTGATAGTGTCAAATCACTCTGTATTATAGGATTATGATTAGTGAATCACACTACAAGATAATGACACAAATAAGCACTAGATTATATTAATGCTAATTATTATTATTAATAATATAATTATTATTGTTATTATTATTATTATTATTATTATTATTATAAAAGAAGGAAATAACAATATATTATATTGGTATTTTTTTACAATAGCTTTTCTGCCCACACCCCACATCTACAAGGTCATCTTCATCGTCATGGCTTCCCCATAGACGCATGGCGTGTCTCTAGTCGTTACATCGCTAAACATGAATCTGTTCATGTGCATCTGCAAGTGCATCATCGCCCCCCCACCCCCAACCCCACCCACCGAAGCGTGACACCTCCTGTGTAATTATGAGCACAAGCTCCACTGTGTTTTTACTTTCCCAAAGTGTCTACGCAGGTCTCCATCTGTGTTCATCGGTGTCCTCCTCCCTCTCTCCCTCCCTACCCGACCCCCTAATCCCCCACATCTCCCAGCCCACACACCGGGGGCATAATAGCTGCCTAGATGTGTGCTTGGTGTAGTATAGTAACTGGGAATGGAGCATTAATGCATGGCTTCCGGTTGCCTCTCTCTCAGCCTCACTTTCTTGGCCAGGTAAACCAACACCATGATTCCATCTGAGGCTGATTCATGATAATTGTAATAGGATTTGTGGTCTATCTTTAGTGAGGATATGAAGACGCAATAAGCAGTTACTCATTCATTCCCTCACGGGAATACAGAAATAATCTAATATTGTTGATATTATTATTTATTTATATTTAACTCCCCCGGGGCACATGGCACACTGTGGTAAATGCTTGACTGCAAACCCTAGACTTTACACCATGCATTGTAAACCAATAATCTCACTGTCAGGAGATGTGTTCTCACGGGTTACATTAAATCACACACCGCTGGAAAGCTTCAGATTTATTTAGTTTGAAAGAAATGGAATAAACTGTCTTCTCAAACAAAGCCATTGCTAGGATTAAGGATCTAGGCATAATGTAATAATGTCATAATGCTAGGCTTTGCTAAATAATGAATTAGCAACACACACAGTCACGCACATTCATACACACAGCCGCATGTAATGAATTACTCGTGAGGCTGAGGTCAAATCTGCTTAAAACGGTAAAATGTCGACGGCAGATATGTTTACAATGTGCCATGACTGATGTGTAAACGGGGCTTAAATATATTGTACACAAAAGCACTTGAAGTCATGTATACAAGATTGTTGACAGCTTGCATTCATCTGCACTGTGCGTGTGCGTTTGCACGTGCGCACGTGCACGCACGTGTGGGTGTGTGTGCATTGATAGCACTCCTTCATTTTGGATTAGGAAGGAAATCTCCCGTGACGAAAGAGGGGGTCCCAATCGGGGCATGTCAAGGACAGACAGCCTATCAAGCCCTGTATACCCACACCCCAACCCCCACATCCAACACCATAGCAACAGTCATCTAGGGCCTCTCCGAGCACACCATATCATTGCTCTCATTTGCCCTATAGGAACAATGGTAGTGAAATCCTATCTGCTATAATTACAGGTCCCTTATCCCAGCTACCTGTGAAACGGCACTCAGCTCGATTGCTCGCTCATTCATGGTCTTGCTTTTTTTGGTTTTTTTTATATCACATTGCTATTATGGTCTCTGGGCTGTATGTGGACGTTGGATGAGGGTAATCCAGCATGAGTCACTGCCAAAGTAAACATGACGCCACTTTGGATGCGAGAGGGCAACACGTGTGTGTCATCTCTAGTGTCCCCCAGCACACAAGCTGTGTGTGTGTGTGTGTGTGTGTGTGTGTGTGTGTGCTTCTTTCTGTGTAAAATCTATTTTGTTGTGTGTGTGTGTGTGCTTGTTTGTTTGTGTGCGAGCGAGCGTTCATTGTTGTACATACTGTATGCACACAGCAGGCTAGATGAGGAACCTTTATAACTTTGTGAATGCCGCAAAACCTTTTTCCTGTAACACACACTACATGACGGCTGCCTTTTGGGAACATCCTTGTGAATGGGGAATCCGTTCACGGGTTTCTATGGTTACGGAGGCGCGTGGAAAGTGTTGTTGACGCTGCAGTTGCTAAGCCTCTCAATAGCTCACGGCAGTGACAGAGAATTAATTTTCTATGGCAACAAGACATACTAAAATATGAGATGATAAATACTCTATCAAATACTTCATCACAGCATCAAAGACTACAAAGTCTACAAACAGGTATCTCATAGCAAGAAATACATCTATAAGCATTTATAAAATGTACAAATTAACAACATGAAACACATTTAACAGAGAATGGGCAAAAATAGGGCAATGCCTTTTCTTATTAATTTCAATTTCTGTTGTTTATTTTGTTTGCGTGTCTATATTTGTCTATATAAACTATACATAGTTAATATTTTATGCGCGGGTGCCCATCTCGTCCTTCTCCTGTGTCGATCTTCCTCTAGTATACATTCATGCCAACTATATCAGGGAGATTTTCATTAGGATGCAATACTTTTTAACCCCCCCCCCCCAAACAAAGTTTTGCTCACATCATTTCTCACCCCAATTTCCCAGAGGTGAGGGAGAATGGGGAAAATTTGGGAAAACTGAGAGTGAGGGAGTATGTGTGTATTCTGGCGTGTGTGCGTGTACAGTTTGTGTGTGTGTGCGTGCGCGCGTGTGTGTGCTGTATATGCACATGCATGCGTTAGTATTCATGTGTGTGTGTGTGTGTGAGATGATTAAATACAGGCAATGACAGAGTCCTTGGAAGTGAGGCTGAATAACAATAAATCAACCCAGCCTCCATTAAGGCTTTTGCACCGGCAGCAGATAACTTGACTCTCACTTTGTAAGATGCACAATTGAGACTGACACAGCGCGCAGTCCTGAAGCCAGAGGTAAGAGAACTGGAAGCAGGCAAAGCAGAGGAACTTCTGGAGGGAGGGAAAGCGGCAGGGAATATCAATCTCACTGTGTGTGTGTGTGTGTGTGTGTGTGTGTGTACACTGCCACTCAAGGCAAAGTGCACACTGTGTGTGATGGATGAAGGCCATGGGGACATATAGTGTTTTAGTTTATAAAAACAGCACTGCCCACAACCCTGCTCGAGACGACGTTTGGAGCTCAACTCCAACCCATGACCTTTCACAGCAGCATATCGTATTAAAGATATTGTGGCTGATTAGACTGATATTGTCTGGTTGATGTTGGTCAGCGTTCTGCTGAAGTCTGCAAATGCAAAATATCACTTTTCCCGCCTTCTCAACATAACTGATCAATCAAGCCAGATCTGGACACGCCCCCACCCTCCCGCCTGTAACCTCCTATCACCGGCTTCATCTCACCAAAAGAGTAGCAACGACGATCTTCTAGTTCATTGTTAAACAACTCCACTAGTGGCCCTGAAAGATATCACCATGGCAACAGAATTTGAGTCAGAGAGGAAGTTGACGCTTAGTCACAGAGGAGGTGAGAGAAGGACATTCTGAAGGTGTATAGTGAGATCTATGGACGCCTGCTGAGAGAAGCTGTATGTGACAGTGTGTGTGTGTGTGTGTGCACATGGCAAAGACTAGAGGAAATGCAGTGCAATGCAACTGTATAGGTATTGGCCTGTCTATGCATGTCTGAGCTTATGTCTGCATATACGTGTGCTGTTCGTGAGAAGTGTGAGGACATAGTCACACACACAGTTCATGTTTACTGTGAGTTGTTGTTGTTTTTTTATAGTAATTTGAATTCTAGGTGTATTCCTGAAAAGTGCCCCCCCAGCTCTGATGGATGTTATATGGAGACCAAAGGGAAAAGGGGAGCTTCTCAGATAGAGCAACCATTCCCAGTCTCTCTCCCTCTCTCTCTCTCTCTCTCTCTCTCTCTCTCACTCACTCACTCACTATCTTTTTCAGTTTCCATTCCGTGTCTCCAAAATACACACCATCCTTCTCATTCCGTGTTAGGAACACACGCACACATACGCACATACTCTCCCACATAACTACTCATTCACTAAGCGCACAGAAGGATTAGATTGAAAATGGCTTTTTTGTGTAATTGCAACTGTAATTATTGTAGCTGTGATGTTCCACTGCATTGTAATGACATCTGTGTGTGTGTGTGTGTGTATGTGCATTCCATACACATGAGCATACAGCGTGTGCATTTGAGTATTGCGTGTGCGTGTGTTTGTGTGTGTGTGTGTGTGTGTGTGTGTGTGTGTGCGTGCGCGCGCGCGCGCGTGTGTGTGTGTGTGACATTGCAAACGTGCATAGCAGCTAGTGCTGGCTGTTGTCCTATATAATGCTTGTCTTCTTCCTGGTCTCGCCGTAAGCTAATGATGTTGTTTTCCCACATGCACACACACGCAAACAGCACTGCATCTGAAAGGACACAGTTTAATAATGTCCCGTGTAAGTTCTCCCTTTTCCCTTTTCTCCCTGGCATTTGTGTCATGGCTGCTGAGCGAGTTGGATAGGAAGGCAACAGTGATTTCTGGATCGTAACAAGCCTATGGCCTATGCTTCTCTTTAGGCAGCCTGCAACGCAAACTGAATGGGAATGTTCATCTAGATGTCTATCTAAAAATGACAGTTGCTATGTGGCCAAAACTGGGCCTTTTAGTGTAGTTGATTTGCCTCGTTTGAAAATGACAGCGCAAAGTTTTGAAAATCATAACTCATTGGTTGAAGATTGTCCAATTGCCTCTCTACCAGGTGTGTGTGTGTTTGTGTGTGTGTGTGTGTGTGTGTGTGTGTGTGCGCGTGTGCGCGTGCGCGGGTGTGTGTGTGTGTGTGTGTTGGGGGTAGTTGAGAGATGCTTTCAAGAATCTGTTTTGTTATATATTTTATATATATATATTAAAAAAAAAAACACTTCTATGTAGTTACATTTAGATTGCATTTCTGTGTTTTATAATCTACTTTAATTATTATTTGTTACTTGAGAGTTTATGAGGTTCATGCATGGTCTCATGCTGCAGTGTGAGCCGCTTTTGTTGGGGCCGTGAATCATGATGTTCCCATGCCTTTGCCTGCCGTCCTTCCCTTGTTCTCAGCAGGACCCGCATACATCAAACACTCACACGCGAAACTGCCAAGTCATCTATGGAAATAGCCCACGCCACCACACCGGGAAAAATCTCAGTTTTTTATTTTAACGCATTATAGTTGAACATAATCTATCCTGAAGATTATGTGGATTTAGATATCCAGTGACAAAGGCAAGGGGGTATATTACAGGAGATAGGATGGACAAGCATTAGGTTTCTATTCCGGTCAGCGCATGGTTTTAAGGATTTGCTTAGTGCTTTTAATAAATTCATCGATACGCCCCACTGAGAGGCACAGCTTCTGAATTCCTCTCAAGGTTGGACCAGGAAATGGTCTGCTGTGTTGTGTCAGGTTTCCTCAGTTAGCTCCTGGTTGTATTTTATCGGCCCTTGCGTTATGTGATGACGAGGTATTGTGTTATGTGTATTGTCGTTGTCGTGTGTCATACGTCAAGCACCTGTCAAAGCTGCGTTGCCACGCCACCCTAGCGCAGCCATTATTGTGACTGTTGTTCTTACAACAGAAGCACCATTCTCAATGAAAACACAAAGGGGGGGTAAACTGTCAGCGTAGCTCGGCTAACATGGTTTCCTTGCTGTTGCTTTCCTTTGTGATTATGGGCAAAGGGCAGGACACGTCTCTGAGCCAGTGCCTTGCTGTAATGGAGTTCCACGCACTGCCACACACATTACTGGGCTGCCTGGCCTTTGCAGGTGTGTTTACAGTATGTGGCTGCCCCAATGGGCGATGTAATGAATACATTCTGTACGTATTTCATACTACCACTTTCTCCCTGGTTCTACAAGAAACCAAAATAACATTCAGGCAAGGATCCAGCTGTTATAAATCAAGGCAGGAAAGAAATGAATGCACTGTTATGGGAGGGAATGGCAAAGCATGGGTCACTTTTTATTAAATAGGTTGGGAGGAGAGCGGCACATTGGAGTTTAACAGGGGTTGCGGTACTGACTGAGGTACCAGAAAAGCAATGAATCTCAGGCAGAAAACACACTTACAGTAATGCTTAGTCAGGGAATAGGGGCTGTGCACTGTTCTGAATGCAAGAGGCACTGCATGCATTTGTAAATAATGTAGGAGGGCGATTCTCCAAACTTTTTTTGCCTTGTTTTGAAGACTGCTGCTGAAAATGAGCATTGTGAAAGCAAAGGGCGAGGCAGGCCTTCAAGTGGGTGAGAGTTTGTTATTCATTAGGGTTCCTTTCTGTCAGCCCACACAGAGAGTTTTGTGTACTGTTCAGATCAAGCTAACACCTCCAGCCTGTAGCAATGCGGCCAAAACCCAGTCAAATGCTGTCAAATACAAATGTGCACATTGTGTAAGCAAGTGTGTGTGTGTGTGTGTGTGTGTGTGTGTGTGTGTGTGTGTGTGTGTGTGAGTGTGCGTGAGTGTGTGTGTTATCCCATAAGTGTGTGTGTGTCATAAACTACAGGTTATCATTATAAAGATTGTGTCAGGAAAGTTGGATATAAGTTGGTGCCATATAGGCTGCTCCCTCAGAAGTTTCACCCCACACATTGGACACGCATAGGCTAGGGTAGTGTTTTGTGGTGCGGTCTGCACCACTATGTTTGTGTTCCCCATTTACAGATCAAGGGCTGTGTAAACACTGGATAATTATTTTCAGCACGCACATAGATTGACAGCCATTGGACTGTGAGAAGATATTCGCTGAATTTGACAAAAAGTGTTCGTTTACAATCACTGACAACCTTTAACCCCAATATTAAAATACATGAATCCACAATTCACTTTATTAAATGTCATTTTCATTTGATATCGGTATAAAAATATCAAATTTTATATCAAAATGTATTATTGAACACACAATTTTTGTAATGTCCTCTAACACTTGCCATTCTGTAACCCACTTAGAATAATATTTCTAAGGCTTTGCTAGATATGAGAATCTGACACATTACATAATCCCTTATCCCTTTAATCATCTCATGTCTATACTCCTAAGAATGTTTGCCAGCTGCTGAAGGACACATACTATATGGTCTATGTGAATGATGACAAATGACATTGTATTTACATATAGTAGTATGGCAGTAGTAGTATTCTGTACTAGGAAAATGGGTTAGATTTCATTGCTGACCAGATTGTGTAGCTGTCAAAGATATAACTCAATAAAGATTATTAATTAAACCTGATTATGAAATAATAAGGCCGGCATAATATTTAATAAAGCCTACTGTCAGTCAAATTCTCTGTCAAACCATCTATTTAATTTGCTCATACAAGCATATTGTCCCCGTTTGAGGAAAGGTACATTGTTCATTATTGTCTGTATGTAAGTATGGACTGCATTATAGTCCATAGATTAATATGTGAGACTGAGGCACAAATTGTAATGACTGTGGCTTTCTTCCAAACCTCTCAAATCATTGGAAGAACAAGGCAGAAGATAGCCAGACAAGTAACATTTCTCTCTCTCTCTCTCTCTCTCTCTCTCTCTCTCTCTCTATCTCTCTCTCTCTCGCTCTCTCTCTCTCTCTCTGTCTTTCTCTCTCTATCTTTCTTTCGTCTTCTCTCTCACCAAACTTCGTCCTTTGCTCTTTTTTTCTACTTTTGTTTGGACATAGGCCATGCCATTGTTACTCATTAGAAACTCGAATGGGCAAAGGTGCCTATATGCTTTATACAATTATTGCTGAACACCTTACTGTGTCTGTCACCCGTGTGTATGCCCTTATAGTTGGCTTCTTCTAGTGCGTACTGTGGAAGTTTGCAAAACCTAAAATAAGCTTGAGAAGCTGTTAATTTTAGAGTACCTGTCCCCTGATGCATCTTGATGTGGCCGTTTACTGACTTAATATGTTTTATAGTTTGATTTCATCTATAAGGCGTGGTGTGGTGGGACTCCAAATGATTGCCAAGGCCTTATTTTGATTGGATCGTCACACAAGACGAGCTGCAGCCCGCGGCGATGAAATTTCACGTAGCTGTCCGGTGATCAATGCCCATTTCCATAGCCATAATCACCATGATTGATCTGGCCATAAATGATTATCATACCTGAGGAATGGCTCAATATGTCCACCCTAACTTGATGACAGAATGGTTGGACCATGGAGTGTGGGGGGGCAAAAGGGGAGATCCAGGAGGAGAGATCGATAGCTGGCCGAGCCACGCACAGCCCCGGTAAAGTCATGTGTATACAATCTATAGCCTCCACCCGTGCTGAGGGGTGAGGAGTCTACAACTGTGAGTGCGGTTGTGAGCGGAGGTTACGGTTAGTGACTGAGAGGGGCTATCACTGCCAACAGGGTTGTGAGGACAGACAGACTTACTGCCCCTGATGGCTGGCTCTTTCCTCCGAGAGGGAGGCAATTGCATTCCACAGCTTATATGTACCACTGTTAGGATTGATCACCCCGCCCCTCTTGTCCGAAAATGAGTGCGGGGAACACAACCTCTGGCCTGATCACTTAAGACTACAGCTGCCAGTATGAAGCTGTATCGGTTCAGAGATGTAGAAAGGAGCTTGTTCGTGCAAGACTGAAAACGAGGAACATCATTTTAAAATTAGTTCTAAAATGAACTAGTAACCATAGAGATGCTAAAAGGTGTGATGTGCGCTCTTTTGCATAAATAAAAGCCTTGCAGCAGTTCTGAACATTCTTCAGTCAGTAAATATCCCTCCAGCAAGGGACCCTTCCAGAGGCACATCAGCCAGCTCTGACTAGGGGATCCAAAGAAGTTCCCAGGCCAGTGTGGAGATATAATCTCTCCACCTAGTCCTGGGTCTTCCCCGCGGCCTCCTCCTAGCCAGACATGCCTGGAACACCTCCCAAGTGAGACGCCCAGGGGGCATCCTTACTAGATGCCCGTTTCACCTCAACTGGCTCCTTTCGACGCAAAGGAGCAGTGACTCTACTCCGAGTTCCTCACGGATAGCTGAGCTTCTCACCCTATCTCTAAGGGAGACGCCAGCCACCCGACCCCCACGGTTCCTCCAACGAGTGGTGAGCCTATAGGATGGAGAGGGAGGCGCCACGTTGCTTTTTCGGGCTTTGCTTAGCTCAATGGCAAACCCAGCCACCAGGTGCTCGCCGGCGAGCCCTCCCTCTGGGCCTGGCTCCAGATGGGGGCCCCGGGCTGCTTTCGGGCAAGGTAACGCCTTGTCTTTTTAGGTTGTTCATGGGGGTCTTCTGAACCATTCTTAGTCTGGCACCTCCACTGAGACCATTATCCTTGGGAGACCCTACCAGGAGCACAAGGCTCCAGACAACAAAACCCTCAGGTTCATAGGGGTACCCAAACCTCTCCACGACGATAAGGTGATGGATCCCGGAGAGGCTGTTTAACAAGATTCAATAAAAACATGAACGATCATCTCAATTCGACCTTTGACACCATGTGCTCTTAGTTTGGATATGTTCTTAATTTGGAAGAAGCTGTTCCTAATGAATTGGTTGTAGTAATGCTCCAAGGACATCACTGAATCAAAAACAACGTGCATCTTAACTCCTGAAGCCCAGCTGGACAGGAGCCTATAAAGAGCCAATATGCTGCTTAATTTGAGTAATGCTTTCAGGGGCGGTAATTAGTGTTTCCGTCTTATCTGAGTTCAGCAATAAATAGCTGCCACTTAACCACTGCTTGATGCTAGACAAGCATCTAATACTATATATTAGTCATGTGTCCTTGGAATCGCCAAATATATTTCACCCAGCAGATAAATGATGTACTGTATAAAGGAGATTGTCAAAAATGATGAGGGTATTATTAAATTGTAACCTTGTCAGGCATAACCTGTGTGATATGCAATTTCCTGTTCCAAGAATAGCATTGCAAATTCCTAGATTCGACATGTATCCCCCAAATTACATATCTTGCCTAATTCTGGACCTGTGATGAAGATGGGCACAAGATTTGTGCCTATTTCCAGAAGATAAAATGCTTAACTCACGCTATCCCAAACTATTCTCAATGCCACCACACATGCAAATCAAGGACAGAGAGGACTCAATGTAATTGATCTTTTTAACAACTCCCACTCAATTACAAGAGGTTAATGCAAGCCACCTCAATATTGTTCATCCGTACGTGAAAATACCATTGGTAGATAATGTCCATGGGCAAGAGGTGTGTGGGTGTGTATGGGCAGGTATGGGTCAGTAAAGGGTTTAATCACTTTGTTTGTTTCTTTGTAGTGTGTGTGCATGTGGTGTGTGTGTGTGTGTGTGTGCGCGCACGTACGTACCATGTACAACCATTCACCTGTTAAAAATGTCCTCTCCGAGGGTTACTCACTCTGAATTGCGTAAGGAGAATATTAACTATCTCCCTGTGACAGTTAATGAAAGATCTAAATAAAGAACAAATTACCTTTAAAATGTGAGTAGCTACTCAAAATTATTACACACACACATGCTGAACAGTACAGTATATGGCAAAGATGTGCATGCGTGTCAGTCAGTGATGCCACAGTTTCTCTGAACTGCTGGGCTGCACTCAAGTTCCCACAATCTTAATATATAGCTTTAGCCAAATCAGCACTAGTTTTTAGTAGTGGCAATACTACCTCAATTGAGACAGGGCCCCTCTCTCTCTCTCTCTCTCTCTCTCTCTCTCTCTCGCTCTCTCTCTCTCTCTCTCTCTCTCTCTCTCTCTTCAATATTGCACTCACTTGCTCATTAGAATGGCTCCAACTTGTTAAAGAAATTTAAAGACACTGCGTTTTTCTTCAGACAGTTTTTCGGTGCATTGTGCAATTTCCATAGTCATTTCATATCATCATGGTTGTAATATCCTTCTAAGGCCTCTAGCTTGTGGCAATTATTTTTCAGTTGGGTTTACAATACCCGGCGAGTCACAAGTGTGGATTGCAGCTAATGCAGTAACTGTGCAAATGGCATACCTGGTGAGCCTCACAAAATCCTTCAATGCCAAATATGTGTCCTATTTCCTTCATAATATAAAGCACCAGAGGCCTGAGGAAATAACACAGTATACGTGTGAAGCACAAAACAGTCCCCACAGGGATGGTGTTAGCACACGACTCAATGCTACTGTTATAGGTTCTCAGCAGGAAACCGATGGAGTGCCTACTCCGGGTAGGGAATGAGTCCTTACCCCAAGTGAAGGAGTTCAAG
>JAODTR010071658.1:0-15687 GCA_025399935.1 Amblyopsis rosae | reverse complement strand
GGGGTCCCTTGCTGAAGCTGCTGCCCCCGCGACCCGACTCCGGATAAGCGGATGAAGATGGATGGATGGATGGACGTATATGAGAGCTCAACAGGCTGCATCTGTAGCAGGTTGGGTGTGTGCGGGCCGTGGTTCTGTATTCCGGAACCGCAACACGAAACCGTGGACGTTTGTATCGCGGTTTCAGATTCAGAACCGTCACACCCCTAGCCCATAGACTTATTCACTCAGATGGACTTCACTCCCTTATGCATTCCCCGCTCGTATAGAAATACTTCTCTTTGAACTGATTCAAATGCACAATATTTTTTGTGTGGAAAGAAATATTTTTTATTTACTTGGAACTAGGGATGCAGCGATTAACCGGTTTCACTATTAACCGGGATTTAAAACGCCACGGTTTTATAACTGTAAAGGTTAAGCTACACCGAGTGTTTTCTTTCCTCACTCTCAAAATAGGGACATTTTGGTTGCACAGTGAGGACAATCAAACAAACATTGCCAGGCGCAATCTGCAGAATGCAGACGGAACAAATACAAAGTAATACTCTAAAAATGTTGTGCGGAACACGCTGTTATGAGAGCAACAGCATTGAATGTGATTATTCTGCATTCACGTCAGAATCATTGACGCCACACTAAAACAAGCTGGTAACTACCTATTTCTATTTAACATAGTTCCACTAAAACTGTAAAGAACACTTGATTTTCTCTGTAAATAGAGAATGTCTCCGTTCAAGACAGCTCTGACGAAACTTTTGCTCTGTGAAGTGTGAACTGTGGCAAGAAACAGTGCGCGAGTGATAAGTGCGCTGCAAAACGGAAGCTGCAGAGTACAGCAAAAAAACTTCTCTCAAATCCCTTCAGGAATGCACGACGAACTGCAAGGAAGATGCACGTATTGCCCCCAGCCGCAAGTCGAGTGACAGCTGGTAAATTAAACTTTTCTAACATCAAATCTGCCTGAATTGTATTATACTTTCTTTGGTTTGCTAACTTTAATAGGTTTTCCAGCAGCAGAGCTACGCGCATTTAGAGACCGTCAACAAAGTACACTGTAGTGCAGAACGGATGATTTGAAACTTTGATTATGTTAATTGAATATCTATATGAAATACAGCTATATTTTATACACTTGCATTTGCAGTAAAGCAGAAGAAAAGGCATTAGATCACTCTCCAAAATGGCATTGCTAGTGTTGTAAAATTCATACATAATAATTGTGAAAACGTGATTATTCCTCAGACTATGATCGTACCATCAAAATTTCTAATCGTTGCATCCCTACTTGGAATAGTAAAGCAACAGGATACAAGCAGGCAGTAAATCTCAGCCATGAGCTTATGAGCACTTGTCTTCTTCTTCAGTTTTTTACCGTCTGTAAGATAGTGACTCACCTTGCCCCTTGAGGTACAAAGTGCTGTTACAAGGTTTAGAGGCTGTACAGGCCAGAATTATCTGTTCAATATCTCTACAACGCGTACTGCATTGTAGATATATTTGACATATAATTTTGTCATATCATCATGACAAAAATTTGACATATCAAAACTGATATTTCTTATACCCAGTTTGATAGTTTTTTTTATGGTTTAAACTAAACATATTACATGTATAATCTTTAAAAAATAAAGATGTATTTTTGTACAAAATATCTCTATCGTTACAAATAAAATATTTTTGCGGAGTGAATTTGTTTGTAAATCATCGTCCAAATTAAAAGCATTTGTTTAAGCAGGACTTTGCTCGATTTCAGGATTATAGTTACATATCATTAAGAATTAATTGAGATGTGCCTATTCCACATAAAACCAGATTAAGTCTCATCAATTACTGAATCTAAAACATCCCTTCCTTGTCTTCGTTGTCACGGTATATTACGTTATTTTTATATTTTTTCTCTTCATGCCTTTTATATCTTTGAGGCTTAGTTTTATTCTAATTTCAGGATTTAATATCAAAACATTTTAATTTCAACATGTGAATGCTTTGGCTCCACACAGTATTAGAATGTAGTTACATAATGTGAAGGGCAATGCGGCCAAAATACAATACATTGCCAAGTTTAGCAAGCCGCTGTTAGCAACATAGTCTTATCACCTCACAAACAGTGAGTGTTTGTGAGGTGGTTTGCGATTGTTTGCGATTACATTTATACGGTTCAATGCTAGTAGTTTTCGAGACATTCTCTCGAGGCACTGATATGATGGGAAAATTCTAAATTCTAGCGAGTCACTAAAGAGCCTCTCCTACACGTTGCTGTTAAACTGTTATGCTAACGTTATGTAGTCCACCTGCCTAGCTAGCGAACACACCGGCCGGTACACGCACACACACACAGTATGCCGTTCGACCGTGTCATTTTATGTACAGTTATCGCTGTTACATAATGTTGTGTGCCATTGTTTGCCGTGTAAAAGAGTAATAACTTGTGTTTGCAAGAAGGGTACAGTTAATGGGTCCCCACTCAATAGTACACTCTGAACAACGTTCCGTAGCGTTCTAGCATCGAACAATATGGTTTAAAGCTGTTGTTTCAGCTGTGCTACGGTATGGCGATATGTGGAAAAATAAAAAACTACAAGAAATGAAAACCGGTATACCGGATGAAACGGTATACCTACCACCCACCCCCAATGAGCAGCAAATCCTTTTTCGGTTTTGGAAGTAAAGTGATTAATCCTTGAGTCATGCTTGCGGAAAGATATCGCTTTTGAATGCATTCAGAGAATAATTCCAATAAAAGAGTTAACTGCTCCTCAAAACTGTTAAAGAATTCAGATGTAATACCATCAGTCCCTGGGGATTTATTACACTTAAGATGCTTTATAGCATCAGCAATCTCCTGAATAGCAATCGAAACATCACACAAAGTCCTGGTGCTCCTGGTATGGTCTCCGAAGGCAAAGTGGTCTCAGGGGAGGGGCCAGACTAAGAATGACTCAGAAGATCTCTGTGAACCACTTAAAAAGAGGCGTTACCCTGCCGAAGGAAGTCCACAGCCCCCGTCTGGAGCCACGCCCAGAGGAAGGACTCGCCGGCGAGCACCTGGTGGCTGGATTTGCCACAGAGCCCAGTCGGGGCACAGCCCGAAAAAGCAACGTTGTGCCTCCCTCTCCATCCTATGGGCCCACCACTTTTGGGAGACCACTTGTGGGTAAAAGTCGGGGGCCTCGACGGACCAGACCCGGGCAGCAGAAGCTGGCTCTGGGGACGTGGAACGTCACCTCGCTGTTTGTGAAGGAGCCAGAACTTGTGCAGTAGGTGGAGCATTACCATTTAGATTTGGTGGGGCTTACCTCTATGCACTGCAGGAACTGTGACTGTAACTGTGCATATGCACCAAACAGCAGTTCGGAGTATTCGGCCGTCCTGTATGGAACTCCAGTAGGTGACTCCATAGTTCTAGTGGGGGACTTCATCGCACACATGGGCAATGATGGAGATACCTAAAGAAGAGTGATTGGGAGGAACAACCTCCCTGATCTAAACCCGAGAAGGCATTTGTTGTTAGACTTCTGTGCTAGTCATGGATTGTCTATGTTCGAACATAAGGATACTTATAAGTGTACGTGGTACCAGAGCACCCTAGGCCGAAGGTCGATGATCGATTTTGTGATCATATAATCTGACCCGGGGCCGCATGTTTTGGACACTCAGGTGAAGAGAGTGGCAGAGCTGTAAACTGATCACCATCTGGTGGTGAGTTGGGTCAAGGGGTGGGGGAAGACTCTGGACAGACCTGGCAAGCCCAAATGGGTAGTGCGGATGAACTGGGAAGGTCTGGAGGAGGCCCCTGTCTTCAACTCACACATCTCCGGCTGAGTTTCTCTGGCATCCCTGTGGAGGTTGGGGACATTGAACTTGAGTGGGCAATGTTCAAAGCTTCCATTGCTGAAGCTGCGGTGGAGAGCTGTGGTGTCAAGTTAATCGGAGCCTCAAGGAGCGGTAACCCTTGAACACCGGTGGTCAGGGAAGCCGTCCGACTGAAGGAGGAGGCCTTTCGGGATATGTTGTCCCGGAAGTCTCCAGAGGCGGTTGCAGGGTACCGACTGGTCTGAAGGGCCGTAGCAGAAGCAAAGAAGCGAGTGTGGTTCGGAGAAGCCATGGAGAAAGACTTTCGGTCGGCACCAAAGTGTTTCTGGAATACTGTCCGCCACCTCAGGGCGGAACCATCCAAGTTGTGTACAGTAAGGTTAGGACACTGTTGACCTCAACTGAGGAGGTAATTGTGCGGTGGAAGGAATACTTTGAGAATCTTCTGAATCCGGAGTATACTTTGAGTACATAGGAGTGGAGGGGATGAGATCCGTCCAGAAATGCAAAAAGCTTTGGATGTGGAGGGGATGTCTTTGATGACACGCCTCTTTAACATCGCATTGAAGTCGGAAGGAGGGGCAGACTGGAGTGATGGTTCCCCTTTCCAAAAAGGGTCCCAGAGAGTGAGGCAGTAAGTCGGACTCGTTTCAGGTGGGGGTTGGGCTCCGCCAGGGCTGCGCTTTATCACCTATCTTGTTTATGATGTTCATGGACAGGATATCGAGGTGTTTTCATGGTGGGGAGGGGTTGCAGTTCGGTGGCCTGGGGATCTCATCGCTGCTTTTTGCATCCTGATTGCATCATCGGTCTGTGACCTCCAGCACTCATTTGATCGGTTCGCAGCAAGTGTGAAGCGGCTGGGATGAGGATTAGCACTGCAAAATCTGAGGCCATGGTTCCCAGCAGGAAACCGATGGAGTGCCTACTCCGGGTATGGAATGAGAATCGGAGTGGTGTTGCAATCACTTTACTGCACCGAGCCGGACAGCAAAGCTCTCTTCTACCGGGAAATCTTTGTTCCTACCCTCACCAATGGTCATAAAGGGTGGATCCAAAATCCAAATTAACAAGATCATGGGTACAAGCGGCTGAAATGTTTTTTTTCAGAAGGGTGGCTGGCGCCTTCCTTAGGGATAGGGTGAAGCTCGGCTATTCGTGAGGAACTCAGAGTTGAGCCACTGCTCCTTTGTGTCGAAAGGAGCCAGTTGAGGTGGTATGGGCATCTAGCATGCACCCTCGGTGCCTCCCTTGGGATTTGTTCCAGGCACGTCCATCTGTGAGGCCTCTGGGAAGACCCAGGACTAGGTGGAGAGATTATATCTCCACACTGGCCTGGGAACGTCTCGGGATCCCCCAGTCAGAACTTGTTATTGTGGCTCGGGTAAGGGATGTTTGGGTTCCCTTGCTGGAGCTGCTGCCCCCGCGACGTGACTCTGGATAAGCGGGAGAAGATGGAGAAGTTTAACCGGCTAGTATTCATGGTGGCAACTAGCAATGGTCCCAGCGTATTACAGTTTAACCGACTAATCGCGCACACCCCTACTAGGGTGCAGATCAGGGCCGAATCATCCCTGGCTGAAACCAGAATATTTTCCTTTACTACCTTTGAATTTCCACAACAATAACCAACATGTCAAAATGCGGAGCGGCATGGAGACATCCTATAGATGTTAGGTATTTAAAAACTAGCTCTTTAAACTTCTCTTTGAAACTTTCGTCCATTGTTGTTCTTTCTTTAGAAACTGCTGTTGATCCGTCTGTCTGAAACTGATACTACCCCCACGTTCATGTGCTGTATTGCATCATGCGTACACGTAGCATTAATTTTTGAGGACGCGCACAAACTACGCTCCAAAGCGGGCTTAAGACTGCAGTAGCCTAATACTATAATATTAACTTTGCTTTAAATATACTATACTAACACAATATAAATCAACTATCCTGAGTAACTTGTCAAACATAGGCTTTTTTTGTTTTGTTTCTTGATCAAAAACTGTAGCTAGCTATTTAGCTACCGTAATGGATAGAAAAATATTTTGAGTCAAATCTCTGCATCCTGGGCCGACCTACATTTCAGGTGTAGGCAATACAATCTCGCCCTCCATCAATAAACGCACGCTCGTCGACAAAGTAGGCTATTCTGCCGGCATCTTGCGCCTTCTTAATTGCTGGCCATAATCTGTTCCTTCTCTCTCTGGAGAAGTCTTCTTAGTCTGCAATTTGTGGTCTCGTAGATGTGAGTTTTTTGCTGCGCTACACAGCACATCCCTATGCTGTATATTCTACACCGCGTTCCAAATTATTATGCAAATTATATTTTACACTGATTTTCCTAAATAGTCGATGCAAATGACAGTATAATTTTCAAGTCATCAACTGTTTTTTTCCAAATATAAAAAAACTCAAAATGCACTGTTCCAAATAATTATGCACAAGAGAGTTGCAAAACAGTTGCATGTTAAAGGTTTTAATAAACTGAACATTTTAATTTGCAGCAATAGGAGGTCATATTAACTCAAATTAAAAGCCATTTCAAACAAACACATCTTAACAGGGCAAGTTACATGTTAACATAGGACCCCTTCTTTGATATCACCTTCACAATTCTTGCATCCATTGAACTTGTGAGTTTATGGAGAGTTTCTGCTTGAATTTCTTTGCAGGATGTTAGCATAGCCTCCCAGAGCTGCTGTATTGATGCGAACTGCCTCCTACCCTCATATGACTTTTGCTTGAGGATGCTCCAAAGGTTGTCAATATGGTTGAGGTCAGGGGAGGATGGGTGCCACACCTTGAGTTTCTCTCCTCTTTATGCCCATAGCAGCCAATGACACAGAGGTATTCTTTGCAGCATGATATGGTGCATTGTCATGCATGAAGATGATTTTGCTACAGAAGGCACAGTTCTTCTTTTTGTACCATGGAAGAAATTGGTGAGTCAGAAATTCTATATACTTTGCAGAGGTCATTTTCACACATTCAGCCCCTTGATTCCGGCCAAAAAACATGACTCCGCCACCTCCTTGCTGACGTCGCAGTAATGGCAGTTTAGCAGCTGCTCTCTTAATCTGATGAATTTGTCAGGCAGTAACCTTCCTCATTATGCCTTTATCTGCACGAACCAGTCTGTGCTCTGAATCAGCCACAAATACCTTTGCAGTACGATGATCATGCTTAAGTTTTCGTGAAATATTTTCATACCTTGTCCAAGGCATTGCAATATTTTTCGCTTTTCCGCAGAGTTCCCTTTTCTTTTTTTCGCTTATCAACTTCTCAATGGCATCTGATCTCGAATTGATAAGATCAGATAGAGTTAAAATTATCTCCGAGTTGGATGAGATGCACTGTGCATATGATGCTTTCTCTATCAATTTATTTTTTGTTGCAAGTGGTTTACTTGGAGTTATCGGTAGAGGAGGAAACTCGTCAGCCATCATTACAAACTAATCAGGATCATTAGCAGCTTCAGTTGGCTTCAGACTATCTTGTTCACTTTCTTTCAGCCATTTCCGGTTCCAAAAGTATCAAAAATTAATAAACTACGCCTCTGAATTCAATTATGTTTATCAGTTGCGTTAGAAAATACCTCTTCATTGATTTTAAAAGTGTTGCATACTCGTAAAAAGGCAAGTACTTAAGCCGCCATCTTGGCTTCCCCCCGCATTTGCTCTTCTTACAGGTAAAGAAAAAAACACAATACATCATATTCATCATATACAGGTCCACATATAAAACTGGTAATAGCTGGTCAAAATGTTGCATATGCATAACAGCCCGTATGATATTCTTTGTAGAGAATATATTACTTCTTAGCCATAGCATGTTTTCTTTTAATATTTTTATAGTTATATATCTTTATTTACATGAAAATGCTTAATTAGGCCATTGTCAGCAATTTGGCACGTCTGGGTACATTTAGCACAATTGCGAGAGACACTAGGGGGACCTCTTACAAAATATTGTGTAGTTCCATACGGTTTACTCTATAATTCCGGAAAATTTAAACACATCCTGTCCTCTCCTGGGAGAACTGATTAGCTGTGTCAACAGTCTCCAATGTCAATTTTTGTTTGCTTAAAGGAGTAATTTCATGCTCCTTTTAACTTGACACAGTTCCTTGACTTCTCAATGCAATGTAGTTGACAAGCTTAAGTTAAAATACCACATGTTTATGTGGAATAGCACATCATACAATGAGTCTTTAGATAACGGTCTGATTTAAGTGACTGTTGCTTTAACTTTAACAAGCCACTGCCCACCCGCCCCGACTTCCACATAGCTGTGTAGACGTGAGGCTACGACTGCTTTACTGCCAGTACCGGTGCAGGCTACTCAAACACGGTTTTAACAGTTTTATGGGTTTTGAACCACATATGGTTACATTTCAGGTGTTAATATTGCACATGTATTCCTCCTCGCCGTCCAGACTACAGTAAAGGATACAGGCGGCAGAATGTAGTTAATTGTTTTTTGTGTCAAAAACACAGCAGCAGCTTGGACACAGACCTGTGTAGGAATGGTGTTATGTATTGATAACCAGTCATGTATCTACTAAGGACATTATTTAATGAATGGTTAAATGTATATCCTAGCACAACATTGCAGCCATCCTTGCCCGCTAAACAGACATATTATTTCTCTGATACTACGTAGCTAGCCATATCCTCATAGGGGCTCCAAACAAACCGCGTGCAGTAATCTACGCAACATATGCGCTTTTCTCTCATTCGCCTGTTTCCCCGTTCCTCTCCTTTTTTTAGCCAATACAGACCAGGAAGCTAACAGTCCACTTTGAAAGGGTAACTAATTATCCGTGTCACATTGACATTGCTTATTCCAAAAACTAGAAATACTTGGTTTACATGGAATGGGTACCCAGAGTACTGTATCCTACATTAATTTAACATCTCAACAAAGTTAAGTAATTTTATAAACTATCAAGCATATGGATCCAGGATGGATCATGCATATGCATCTCCATACTTGTTGGGTCAAAGTAACACAAAGTTAATATTGGGTATGCTTTTCAGGTGGATATTGATTTTAAAGTCTTTATTCCAAAGAGGTTTTAAAATTATCAAACATTTTAAAATGTTTCCGTATAAGGTCAATCAAACTTTAAGCAGCATCACAGGTTTTCCTACGGGAAGTAAAATTAAACCTTTTGAGATGTTAGACACCTTTACCAAGTCATTGATTTAAAAAGAATAATTAAGACAATTTTTCCAAGATTTCTGCAATATTATAGGCGGTACACTATATTAAACTAATTAGCTGTTGCAAATATAAAACAAGCAACAGTAGTAGGCTAGTTGAGAGGATTAATGATCGCAACGGAAATATTTCCTATTGTTCTTCCCCTGTATTATGAATATTTTAATAGTAGGCCTAGCCGTAATTTGGAACGTTTAATAGTATTCAAAATTGGGAACGTAATAGCATTAATAATTAGGAACGCTTTATAGTAATATTATCTATTGCAATTTAACTTTCCTAACTAGAATACAGGGTTTGGCTTTTGATTGCTTTATTATTATATATTTTTAACAACCTAACAATGTTTTCCTTCAGATCCTCCATATGTCTGTGTTCTCTCAGAGATTCTCTCCTTGCGGCCGCTTCCTTGCAGCTGGCAACAACTACGGAGACATAGCGTTGTTCAGGTCAGATGTTGAATGGGACCAAATTAAATGCATGACACGAGAATAAGTTGAGTTAATGCTAAATTATAATTATATTACTTAATGTCATTTCCAGCCTCCCTTCAGCTCTAAGCCCAGATGCCACTGAACTGAGCCAAAAGCCAATCCTAACATTCACAGGTTGGTTTGTTATTAAACTTTGAAAAATATAGCCTCAAGCAGGCATGGTTGGGCCTAGCCTAATCACAAGCCGCAGCAGCACAAAAGCCGCGCGCCAGCGACACGATAACCACCGGCCAGCCTCGGTGCACCCCCGTCATTTCACCTGTCAAATTTTGCGTGAATCTGTCAAAGTGGCTCGGGAAAGAAGTTTGGGGTCCCCTGCTGGAGCTGCTTCCCACGCGACCCGGCTATGGATAAGTGAATGAAGATGGATGGATAAAGTTTTGTATGGTTGTAGGTACAACCAAGAACAGCACATGTTGTCCCCGAGCTCCTTAACATTGCAACATCGAGCAAGTATTACTAAATATTGTGTATCCCACTTTATCCAAAAATACCACAAGTCAAAGGTACTTCGCTACTTCCACCGGATGTGCCACCCATAATAATTTCTCCAGTAACCCTTAGGGTCAGGAAACTCGTGGATAGGTGCAAATTCATAATAATTCATAACTGGATAGTAGATAACAGATGGTTGGGTCATTGGTTTTTAAAATGGCCATCTGCCATCACAGTTCCTTCAGCTAAGTAGGCCTGCTAAACCTCCGGTACAGCAGAAGATAATGAACTGGACTGAAGACCATACCCTTACCACCATCACTGTTTTGGTCACTTGTCTCATCCAGCCCATGAGGGTCCTGTCTACTCGCTTTTGTCTACTGATACCCACCTCCTTAGTGCCGGGAATGGGGAGGTCAGCGCCTGGAGCTGGACAGAGCTAATCAAAAAGGTATTCATGGGGCTTAACAGCTGATGGTTTTATTTGGCATAATTATTCTTAAATAGTTAAGAGATTTAATGTCTGTAGAATTAGTTGACAGCTTTCATGCTTAAAGGTAAAGTCAGCTATTGCAAGCTACATGCTGATCTAATACACTTTCTTCATGTTTTAGTTAACTTTTTCCCTGTATCATTTCACATTATTAAACATAACTTTGATTTCTGAACATGTTTTTTATTTATTTATATATATTTTTATTATTATTTATGTGTGGATAACTTGGGTTGTTACCAACAAACTTGATGTCAATAGCACATTTAGAAATGTTTACTGAGAAAAATGGTGACATGGTCAGTACTTATTTGACCTGCTCTAGACTGACTTATATGAGTTATGAAAATATGATGCCAGATCATGGTTCTGTCATGAGGATAGGGGTTTCAGGGGTTTCTTGATAAAATTAGAATAGGCGGTACCGTAAACGGCAGTGCAAAGCATTTCTATATATTTCATATTTGAGCCATTTATACAAAACAGTCACGAAACAGTCATAGAAAACTGTATAAAACTTTGTCAAATTTTTACGCATTCTAGATTTTTATGTAATGTACTATTTAGGTGTGTCTATGCTGTTTCATCCTGAACTTATAAATTCAATTCCATTTCGTCCATGCTGTGCAAAAATCGGGGCAATTAGCGGCCAGTTGAAATGTTTCTCAAGATGGCAGCAGACATCATCCTTTGGGTTTCCACCAGTGCTGTAGCTTGTATTAAACATTAAGTTCCACTGATCATGGAATTTATGGTATCATATGGAATTTAAATGTCTATTCCAGACAAAGTCAGGAGATTAAATATTTAAAAAATAATAATGTGTAGGTAAAATTATGGAATAGGAAAGTCTGTTACTTTCATACTGACAGTTGTCATTTTCCCGTCGGGCGCCAACGTTGTTTAAATAGCAAATACACTTGCGCCAATTTGGTCTGGTCTGGTCTGGCACATTGCTATCTTGAGGCAGTGGAAAGTGATTGTACAATTGACCAACATAAACCTGGTCAAGTCAATGGCGCAGCTAGGGCTGATTGGGCATTATTGATTTTTAAAACGCAAATCTTGTAACCCGCTTCCACTGTGTCTCACGACACCCACTTTGAGAACCACTATGCTCCCACCATTTGAACTCTGAACTCTGACATTTGAAAGCTGATTTTTAAATGCCATCAGATACCACAAACAGGACCATAAACCTTAAAGCGTGATATAAAAGCTTTTTTATTTTTAGCAACATTAATTTTAGTCGTACATGATAAAATCCAAAGCAGAGACATTGTGAATATTTGGTTCTATAACGATAATTTATTCCATTTAAAACGCATTTGTTTGATTAGCTAGTAGCTACTGGTATCTGCTTGTGTCCAGGAAGATTGACATGTGACATAGTAGCTGCTCTCTCATTGGCTGCTACTGCACAAAGATGTGCTTCAAGTATACTCGTAGTCACAAGTCACTTATGGGAATCTGAACTTTGTGGGTCTGTCCCCGCTCCTTCGACACTCTAAATGTATTGCATCACGCCGCTCTCAACTCCACTATGCAGTGTCTCAAGTGCAGGCAAGGTGAGAGAGACTGACACTGATTAAGTACAGCTTTCAAAAAGATTATAAAATAAGATATTTAAATGACTAGTATTTCTGGTGCCGACTAGTTAAGGTAGAAACTTCAACTAACTGCGCAAACACAGCTTATTGGTCAGTGCATATATTTTTTTAATGAGCATCCCTGTGCATAACGTAATGTGCAAAATAATATATTTTTTTCTGGATTACATGTTTTTTTTATGATCGTTAAGAGCCAAAGTCGAAATCGTGATAGAAGTTTGATTATTTGTACAGTCCTAGGCGTGGCACGTCATCACAATAGTAGCGCCTATTCCCTATGATGGGTGCACAACACACATATGCTGCTTGTTACACAGACAGGGATGCACCGGAGCACACAAACATGCAAAGGATTACAAGTTAAGAGTACAATGTAAAATATTAGTTTGTAGCCTACATCAGCATGTTTTAGGGATCTTGGTGGAATTTCAGTTGCCTTAGATTGTCTTGTCTGCTGACGTGTTTTCACAAACCCACCAGTATAATAGCAATCTTTCAAGGTGCCAAGCACGCATGTAAATGGGAAATGTGTAACACAATGGGAAATTGTGTTACACACAAAAGGCACCAATACATAATAAAGAGATTAAGCAAAACTCTATTTAACCATGTACCTGTTGCAACAACGGCTTTATCCGTCATTAAACTACTGTAGCAATAGTGGATTTGGAAACCCAGAAACCCCAAATCAGTAAAAATCACAGGATGGGTTCACAATGCTAATGTAATCCCTGTTTTGCAATCCTTCCAACAGACAAATAATTAGTTTGGTGTTGGCTAAACAAACTATGTAAACAATTGATTTTATTTTATTTTACTTTTTCTTATCAGAATGTCAAATCTTCCTGGACACGAAGACCCAAGTACAAGTAAGAGCATATTCTCTCTGGTGTGTGTGTTGTGTGTGTGTTTGTTTAAAAAGTAGCTATGCACCAGATACTATCGTACTACCTATTGCACTTCTGTATGTATTATATTTTGTATTATATCCATACCATGTGTGGGATTTGAGTGTATGCAGACCACAGAAGACTTTGTAATTTCCACCTCTGCAGATCTAGTCTGGAGATCCCAGAGATTAATTCCATGGTAATCAACCCTGTGGTGAGTTCAACATGGCATAGTACACACTCCTCACCTTAAACAGATAAAATGGCAGGAGTTAACTGAAATATAAAATATCTGTATATCTCACCTCCATCCATCTACCCATCCCAGGACAACAGTCTGATTGTTGGAGGGGGAGACTGCAACATTCACATCATGGATATGGAGAATGGTGTTTTCAAGGTCAGAGAAACATTCATGAATCAGCCCTCTTTCTGTCTCTAATTTGACATGATTTAATTAAGTATAAAGCTAGATTGCAAGGTTGCTGGTTGACACTTTGGTGTAGCTGCTGGACCACCTGCTGAGAGCAACCGAAATTTAACGCTCTATCAACTTTTGAATTGGCCGCGAGACATCATAATAATTCTTCAATAAGAGTGCGGAAAAATAGTACTACTACTACTGTGAATGAGGCAACAAGACAGCATCTTGGGTTTTTATATGAAAATAAGACGTAAATAACATATAAAATAAGCCCATATGATCATATATACATCTAGATTATCAATCTAAAAGTAACAACTCTGGATGGATGAATCTAGGTAAAGACATCAGGCATTCGGGTAGTGCTGTGGCGCATGCGATAACTCCCTGCCCATATGGGCCTCAGCGCCTTGGTAGACCAGGATTCTAATCTAGCCTGCGGTCAAATCTCAATCCTTTCTGATATCTCTCTCCTACTCGTTTCCTGTATTGCTCTACTTTCCTGGCAAATATAAAAGAAAAAGCTTTAAAATTGTTTTTTAAAAGGCATCAGGTTTTCCTCCATAGAAAAAAATACATCAAATTTTAAACTTTTCTAACAGCCTAAAGCATGTAAACTGTTGCATTTCAACATGGCATAGTCGCCAGTCGTCCGCGGATGTTGTTACAATGGCAAGTAAAATATTGCCTGGTAGCCTGAAGATTTGTGTTGACAAATCGCTGCCTGAAGTGCGGGTTTCAAGCGGGTATCCCGGTTGTAATGGAAATGCAACTGTCAACCGCGCTGACAGTATCGATTTGTGCCAGGCCTGTTTGAGTTTGTGCAATGGGGAAGAGCCATAATAGTCTTGCAACTTCCGCATTCCTGTTTACCTTTGGGTGTCCGTGCAAAATCAGAAGGTATCGTCCACGCTCGAACATGCGCCCGTGCATAGAACAAGAACAATCGCGACAGCAGATATGCTAACTGGGTTGTCGCAAGACCACTCCTAGTCACTTTTATACGCCGTGGTCTAGTTCTACCTTAAGGCCTTTCTTGTTTGTGCAGTCAGTACTGCAAGGACACACCGACTACGTCCACTGTCTGAGTGTGAGGGAGAGAGAGGCAGGGATACTGTCTGGAGGAGAGGACGGCACTGTAAGGATGTGGGGTAAGCAAGCCCGGGCACAGATCCTTTGGCATGTTACACACATGTAGAGATCATATTTTTATTTTCCTCTCCTCCATACTTTCAGACACTAGAACCAGCCAATCGGTGCACTGCATTGAAGTCTACAAATATGAGGTAATGTAATCTGGTAATGATGGCAATTACCTTCGTTTTTTTTATATAAATTAATTGTCTGTGTTTCTTCTATCCTGTTAAGCCCTAGGGTGCTGGGAGGTTTAGTTTGCCTGAGAGACATACCCAAAACGAATCAATAATACAGTGTTTCCTCTAGGATTTTTTTTAAGCAATGGAGGGGATAGATTGTTGTTAGACCTGGATAGTGCGTGTTTTAGTGGCCGGACTGAATATCAATAGGTAATTAAAAAATCTGGGAAAAAATGACATTGCATAACATTTAGACATTTATTGTCTGCCTCTCACACTGCATATTAGCAGTTAGCGGCAATTATTATAATCATTTTCATAAAATATTGTAAATATACAGAATGATATGGTGTAATATTAAATACTCACCATGATTGGTGTGGTACAGCCATGGATTAAACTTTGGCTTCTTAACGCATGTAGGGTCCCATCCTGATAAATTGTGCTTACTGTTTTTCTTTCCTCTGTCCTTAACTCCTCCACTCTCCTCTCCTCCTCTTTCTCCTCCTCTATCATTTTCTGCCATCTCTCCTGCTTCACTCGCCTCCACTATTCCTTCCTGTATACTTGTTTAATATAAATATTTTTTAATAAGTAATGTTAAAGAACATATAAAAACCCCATGGGATTGCCTGCATGGACACATTTTACATACATGAATACAGCCACATTAACACTTGCAATGCAGGTACCGCTGAATGTTAGCCTACCGAATACAACTTAGTTTTAGGGCATAGGCTGGTACTGGTACTGTACTTTGTCGGGCACCTTGAGTACCTCCCTAATAAAGTAAAGTTATTGTTAGTTTTTTTTTTGCTGTAGCCTACCTGACTAACAGTATTTTTCTTAGTGACATCAGTCATTTTTCTCTTCTTGGAAAAATATTTGAACCATCCATCCATCCATCCTCATCCACTTATCCAGAGTCGGGTCACGGGGGCAGCAGCTCCAGCAGGGGACCCCAAACTTCCCTTTCCCGAGCCACATTGGAA